>VYXB01005615.1:179980-275596 GCA_013397135.1 Pachyramphus minor
CTGCTGCTCACAGCCCTCCCTTCACAGGGCTCCTGAATGACAGCACCTTCGCCAAGTGCCGCCGTGGTGTGCAGGTGGTGAACTGTGCCCGTGGTGGCATCGTGGATGAGGGTGCTCTGCTGCGGGCACTGCAGTCAGGGCAGTGTGGTGGGGCTGCCCTTGATGTCTTCACACAGGTGAGTGGGGCTGTGGGAACCCCCTGAATTTTGCTTTGTCTCAGCATCACCTCAACCCTTTGCCAAGGCAGCCCGGCAAACCCTGTGGGACTGAGACCAGGCACAGCCTTCCTCAGCTACAGCTACCCTCCTTGCAAAGGAAGGAGAGTAAATGCCCCCCACTCTGAGCTCCCAGATGGGTGCTGGGGGCTGATGGCAGGACGGAACTGTGTCTGCAGGAGCCCCCAAAGGACCGTGACCTGGTGAACCACCCCAATGTCATCTCCTGCCCACACCTGGGTGCTAGCACACGGGAAGCACAGAGCCGCTGCGGCAAGGAAATCGCCATGCAGATCGTGGATATGGCCACGGGGAAGGGGCTGACTGGTGTAGTGAGTCCCCACACTGGGCACCTGATCTCTTTGCCTAAGTTTCCCCATCTGTGATACATGAATGCACTGGGAGCAACCCAGGGCATTCACTGGCAGGTTCTCACTGCTCACCCTGCTCTCCCTCACAGGTTAATGGGCAGGCCCTCAGCAAAGCTTTTGCACCCCAGACCAAGCCCTGGATTGCCCTGGCCCGGGCCCTGGGCATGGTGCTGCACATGGTGGGCAAGCAAGTGCAGGGCAGCATGCAGGTCTGCACCCTAGGTGAGCCAGGCAGGCAGGGTGTGCAGGGACCTCTGGCCTGGATGGATGGGAGGGCAGCCAGGAGAGAGGATGGACAGGAGGGGTGGTTGAGGGTCAGACTGGAGCACAGAGGTGTGTAGAGATGGATGGGTGGGAGGATGGGAGTAGGGAGGGGTGGATGGATTGGGTGGTGGAAGGAGCAGCTCCAGGCTGGCTGCTCCAGTGCGGGGCTGACCTCTCTGCTGCTGGCCCATCCACCTCTGCTGCCTCCCTGGACACCAGGGACACCCCTGCGGGAGGCTGGGAGCTACCTGACGCCTGCCGTGGCCGCGGGCATGCTGGCCGGAGGGACGCAGAAGGAGGTGACCCTGGTGAACGCCACGCTGCTGGCCCAGGAGGCTGGGCTGAAGGTGCGTGGACACCTGGCCTCTGCATGGTCAGACTGGTGCATCCAGACCCTGCCCTTCCTCACCAAGTGGCATGAGCCTGGGGACACCCTACTAGGCTGCTAATGCAGCACTGAGGCTGGGGGACATTCCCTGGTGTGCCTCCGAGGACACCCCTTCCCCCTACCCTGCCACAGGCTGGACCTGGGCACTGAGCACCCACATGTCTCTGACAGGTCACAACCACCCACAGCGACGTGGCCCCTGAGCCCGACAGCAGCGCTGGCTTGGTGCAGGTGTCCCTGCAGGGCACCCCGCACCGGGTAACGGGGACTGTGCAGGGCAGCACCCCGGTGCTGCGGGAGATCAACGGGGCCACCTTCAAGCATCCCACCCCGCTGTCTGGCCCTCTCCTCATCTACAGAGCCAAAGCTTCCGATCCCAGTGCTCTGGCCACGCTGACGGGTGAGCTCCCTGCACCAGCCCCGAGCAGGGGAGCAGCTGGGGGGGCCCTGCATCTGAACCAGAGCTGAGCCCCTGCAAAACCAAGGACAGGAGAGAAGGATGGGAGGCTTGGGCAGGGAGCTGGGTGATGTGGAGAAAAGGACTTGGAGGGAAGAAGAAAGGACTGTTGAGGGGTGTTGGGGTGAGCAGAGCTCAGCTACCTGCTGGGTTGTGGGGCAGCCTGTGGTCCCTAACTCCTCTCCTCCTCCCCAGGGCTGCTGGGCAAGATGGGGATCCAGCTCCAGTCCTACCACAGCTCCGGCACAGTGGGAGGGGAGCAGTGGAGCATCGTGGGGCTCTCAGCCCCCCTATCCAACCTCACCGAGATGAAGCCACGTGTCACAGAAGTTTTCCAGCTCCACCTGCTGTAGACCGCAACAAGGACTATCCCCACGGCTGAAGCACCTGGACCCTTCCCCTGGGAAGCATTGGAGCCAGCTGTCCCTGACCCCATACTGAGTTTGGGGTGGCCCCATACTCAATAAAGGGTCTAGAAGGAGAGAGAGCATGTGATTCCTTGTCTGTGTGGTTCCTTGTCCTCAAACCCAAATCCCCTCCCTCCTGCCCTTGCCACTCCCCAATCCTGTTGCTGTTTGCTGAAGGGTGCAAAGGTCTCTGCTGTGCCAGGACAGTGCTGGAAGGAGGATGAGCCCTCCCACGAGTCCCTGTGTCACCTGCCCCCTCCTGCCCCTGGGGTTTGCCATGAGGATGTTTCACTTTAGTGACCTCACAGGGAAAATGGAGACCAGGAGGCTGGGTTTTACTTGTCTCCCCCAAAATGTCAGGGTACACTCCCATCCTAGGATAATGGGGGTTACTGAGCCACGTGTCTAACGGGGCAGGTGACCAGCACTGGGTGCCCATGGGATATAACCTGCAAGGAGCTGCGATCCAGATCCACAGTTTTTAAGGTGAGTGTCCTGGGATGGGAGGAGACCACTCAAGACCAGGAGCCAGAGCTGGGCTGCTACCCCCTCCCATCCACACCTTTATCCTGCACTGGCCAGGTGTTTGCAAAAGAGCCACAGTCTCCACCAGCTCTGGGGCATGAGGCACCACTGGCCATTCCCCAGTCATCCAAGGTGAAGTTTCCCACAGAAGGCAGCCCCGGATTTGGAGATGAGCAGGGATGACAGTGGGAAAGAGAGCATCCCCCATCCTAGGGCTCACCACTCCAGTCCCCTCTAGATGGGCTTCCTGGCATATTCGCGGCGGAACTTGGAATCCACTCGCGTCAGGTACCAGGTTCCAGGGAAGAGATCTGCCTGGGAGCCGTGGGGAGCGTGGTCGGCTGCAGGAAGAGGGCAGTGATGCTCAGGGGTGTCATGGGGTCCCAGTGGGGGGGTGTCACATCCCCTCAGCCCCACTCACCCAAGTGGTGGGTTTCCTCCCGTTGCTTCATGATCTCTGCGAAGTCCTGTGGGGCCACGCGCTTGCGAGCGTCCAGGCGAGCCGGCAGGTCAGCCAGGCTGGAGATCAGCTTGTCCAGGGGTGAGCCTGGCAACGGGCACCCCACGAGTGAGATGGCACTACTGGCAGCCCTGGGCCCCACAGCCCCACACCACCCTCCCTTCCCAGTCCCTCTCTTCCTTGGGGATCACCTGGGGCTGCATCCTGTGAGACACGGAAGGAGAACATGCTGGCAGCCAGTCCCGAGCCATAGGAGAAGGCACCAATCCGGGAGCCAGCCAGGTCCTTGGCTGAGGACCTGCAGCAGGGGATTAGAAGGGTTAGAGGAGATTTGGGGTGAGGGGCATGCAGGGCTGTGGGGGTCATGTAGGGGGCTGCCTCCTTCACAGACAGGGGGGGTCCTTGTGTCTCAGGGCCACATTTCCAAGGGAATGTGGCCCTGGAGTGCGGTGGTGCCAGGGACTAGGCTTTTGTTCCCCCTAGGGCCTGTCTGTTCCCATGGCTCCTTTCCCATGGGGTCACTCATTCTGCAGGTCATGACAATGAGGTTTTCATCCTCCCACCAATGACAGAAGGGCTTTATGTGGTGGCCCAGCTCCAGCAAGCTGGGATGAAAAGGCTGTCAGGGAGATGGCACAGAGTGGGCTGCATCCATGCTGAGGGTTGTGTGCAATGAAATTGTCAGGTCTCTGCTGAGGAGGGGAGAGATGAATGCTGGCACCTCCCCTTCCAGCCCTCCCCAAAATAACCTCCTCCCTCCTGCTGAGCCAGCATTTTGGGGGACTTACTGTGACAGGAGGGAGGCCAGGCAGCCATACATGGACGGTGTGTACATGTTGCCATTGCGGGAGGAGAGGAGCAGGGAGGGCTTGGTCTTCTGGTTGAAGATGTCCTGGCTGGCTGTTTGGAATGCCTTTTCCACCTCCTTGCTGGTGTAGGTGTCCTCCAGCTTTAGACCACTGCCCAGAGAGAGGCTGGCTCAAACCTTGGACTGGCACATCCCTGCCTGGGCTGAGGGGCGAGGGACATGACACAGGAACCCACCGAAAAGACTGCAGCCCCTTGTAGAGACCAGAGGCTGTGTCAGGGCTGGGGGAGGCCAAGAAGTCATTCAGCAGCAGCCGCCCCACGGACTTCTGCACCAGCTTGCAGAAGGGTGTGTGGAATATGATGTATTTGAAGTCATCGAGGGTGAAGGGCCTCTGTATGCCAGCTGGAAGGCAACAAGGGTCCCTCAGCATTCAGGGGGATGGGATGGGCACCTTAGGGGTACTGCCACTTACCCTGCTGCCACTGGCTCTCTGCCTTCCGTCGGTACACGGCGTAGCAGCGGTCCAGTGCCCGCAGGTAGCACTGGATAGAGAGCTGCCCATCCACCACTGGGTACTCAGAGGACAGGTCTGGCTTGTAGAAGTCATAGGCGTGCTCCATGTGGGTTCCCCGCAGGCCTGGGGGCACAGGGAGAGCCCACTGTCAGGGAGCCCAATCACAAGCACCCAGGGGTGCTGCCTGCCACGTCAGTAATGACATCCACCAGCCTCCCACAGGGATGTGGCTAGCCAGACATCCTGGAGTACCCAGCAGGGTCTGGCAGAGCCAGTGCTGCTGGAGCTGAGCAGCTCTGCCCAGGGCTGGGACATGGATGCATGGCCTCCAGGGACAAGACCCACCAGCTCACCATCCCCAGGGTCTCATGGCACTGACCTCTCTCCAGCACCAGTGGGGCATTGGGTCCCACCAGCATGGCAATAGCACCAGCACCTCCTGTGGGCCGCGCGTTCCCCGTGGCATAGACGGCAATGTCCCCACACACCACCACGGCATAGCGACCTGGGGGAGGAGAGAGGGACTGGCAGGGCCGTCGGCAGGTGGAAGCCTCCACACCATGGCCCTTGAGTATTCCCATCTCCATGATGCCACATGTCACAGCCAAGATAGGCAGGAAACAGGGGTGACGGAGAGCCTGGAGGGGCAGCGGCTCACTTTGAAGCTTGCCAGAGTATCTGTGGGTTTCAGGCCACCTCCTGCCTCCTCCCCCTGTTCCATGGCACCCACCCAGCATCCAACCCTATGGCACAGTCCCTGCCTGCACTCACCATCCCAGGCGCTGGACTCCACCCAGGCAGCCGCGTTGAAGAGTGAGGCCGTACCCCCATAGCAGGCGTTGGTGGTGTCGATGCCCTCCACATCAGTGTTGCCAGAGTCATGGAACAGCTGCATAAGAACAGTCTTGACAGCCTTGGACTTGTCGATGACAGTCTCGGTGCCCACCTCCAGGCGGCCAATGGCATCCCAGGAGAGGCGACCGCGCTCCACCAGCCGCTGCACCACCGTCAGGCACAGGGAGTTGATGTCCTCATGGGCAGCACAGAAGCCCATCTGCTTCTGGCCCAAACCCCGTGTGTACTTGCCGGCCTCCACACCATCATATCGCTCCAGCTCCTCCTGCTCCACGTACTGGGCAGGGAAGTACACCTCCAGTGCCAGGATGCCCACGTCCTTGGGCCAGGCACCCGTCCCGGCAGCACTGGAGAGGCTGTGGGGCAGAGGGAGCAGTGATAGTCCCGTGGTAGCCCTGAGCATTGGGACATGGGGGTGGTCCTGGGGAGATGCCACCAGCAAGCAGGCCAGGTTGGGAACACCTCAAATCCCTGCTAGTTCCCTGTGCCTGGCAGTGCTGCCAGGGAGTAGGGAGAGGATCCCCTTCCCTAGCAAGGTTTAAGAGCTCAGACAGCTCCCCACCCCTGCCCTGGCTACGTGTCCCACCCGCCCGATCCATGTGGATGCTCACCATGCCCTTTGCAAGGCCACAGGGTGCTGGGGCCTCCGGGGTGCCTGTTCTGGCCCTGGAGGTGCCCACCTGGCCCCCCAGCAGCGTGCAGCACGGCCCACCAAGCGCAACATCTTCACCCCGGCCGCTGCACGGATGGAAGGACGAGCGGTGGGACAGAGGGACAGCGGGACGGGCCCTGCGTGGTGCTTTTATAAACTGCGTGGGCAGCTCGGCACAGCCCTCCCGGCCTTTATCAGCGTGCCGGACCCTGGCGCTCAAAGGTCGCCGAGCACCAGCCAACACAACAGGGGCAGCGGGGCTTCGGAGGGGGGAGCTTGTGAGGTGTCTCTGTCCTGTGCCCCAAAGCCCGGGGACGCGCTCGGCTGGAGCCGGGGCTGAGCCGCGGGACAGGCTCTTCCGCAGCCCCGGCGGGGGCAGCTGCGGTGCCCAGGGCTCTCCGGCACAGCTGTGGTCACTGTGCAGTGAGCACGGTGCTGTGTGGCCTCCCCGATTGCCCCCGAGGTCCTAGGAGGGAGCAGAGGGCAGCCAGGTCTTTGGTGCTGGCACCATCTGTGCTGCCCAGGGTGCAGTCCACGTCTGACACGTGCCACTGCTCCGGGGGGGTAAAATCCCCCTGAGCTGGGTGGCGGCAGAGCCACCTTCAAAGCAGCGGAGCAAACAGCCACGTGATGGCTGTGGCAACATTACAGTGACACAAGAAGGGACCTTTGGTCCCGGTTGTGCTGTCAACATGGCCATGGGGCAGCGTCGCAGCCCCCACATCCTTGTGGAGCTGTCTGCACCCGAGGGGAGCTGTGTCCCCCTGCCCACACACCCACGACATCTCCAATCCTCACCCACTTCTGTGCCCCAGGTCTCCATATCTGCAGCCTGGGGACACTCCTGTCTCCTCACCTGCTCCCCAGGGACACCTGTCAAGTTTGGCACCAGGAGGCTGGGGATGAGCAAATGTGAGCAGTCAGCCAGGAGAGCCACTGGCCCTGCAGCTCCTGGGGACTCGTCCCCAAACAGCTCTGCCACCACCAGCAGCCCTGAAGCCCCTGGAAGCAGGGAAGCTGGGAGAGTCATGGAAGCTCCTCCTTTCCCCCTCCCAGACCAGCCCAGGGCTTTGCACGAGCACCAAGCTCACACAGCACTTGCATGCTTCTGTTTTTATAGATGTATTTTTAGAAATTGTGCGGAGAGGAGCAGAGGTGGCACGGGAGGAACATCCCTGGCATGGGGTACCCCGTGCTCAGTGCAAGGGGGTAAACTTGCAGATGTAGTGATGCTTCTGGGCACAGTTGGCGCTGGACCACAGGCTGAAGCCTATTGGAGAGAAGGGCCAGGGTTTGGTGGGGGCCACAGTTAGAACAGGGGCACCAGCTGTGCTCGCTGCAGCCCCCGCAGAGGGCCAGGACCCAGAGGAGGAGGGAGGAGGGGAATGCCGGCCAAGAGCAGGCACTGAATGTGGGTGTGGGGTCTGGGCACTCACTGCTCTGGTGGGTCAACATGCCGCATTTCCCCGCTCGGGCACTGCTCCCAGACAGCCCACTGGCAACACTGTACGTGTCCCCACCGGCCCACTTCCAGGCCTGGCTCTGTGAAGAGAGATGAGGTTCAGAGGCATGGCTCTGCTGCCCTCCAGTCCCCCATGACCCCTGCAGCCCCTGCCTCACCTCTTCACTGTAGTGGAGCCCGATCCAGACGGGCTGCACGCGCTGGTAGTAGGAGATGGCCTCCCGCAGGGTGATGGCCTCCCTCTGGTCCTCCACCCAGGCCAGGTGGGCACCGTCCTGGATGGCCTGGCACTGCCTCTGCAGGGAGAGCTGTCAATGCAGGGCACCTCAAGGAGATGGGGGGTCCCCATCCACCTGTGTGCCCCAGTGGGCTTACCTCAGCCTCATCCCAGGTCCGGGCATCACTGAAGTACTTGAAGCAGTTGAGCTTGTAGTAGGACCAGCCGTCAGGGCAGTAGTTTATGTACCTGCCAGCTGCAGACACAGACCAGTGGGGAGGGATGGGGGACAGCCAGCATTGCTGGCTGGAGAGGAGCATGGCTCCCCTCTGTCCCCACTACAAAAGCAGCTGCCCCCCGACCCGTGGGACTTACCAGCTGGCTGCAGGAGTCCCATGCAGCCCAGCAGTAGGAGGGTGAGTCTGGCTGCTGCCACCATCCTCCTTGATCCCTGTAAAGTCTTGGGGAGGTCACACGAGGTCCCCTGGGGACAGAGGATGCTACCTGTCCCCAGAGAGTGCAAACCCACCCTGCTGTGGGCTGAACCTGGCCCCTTTCAGCCATGTGGAAGAGATGGCAGGCTGCGCCCCCCTCTCCCCTCCCTGGCACAGGTCACCGTCCCGTGCCCATACCCCATGTCCCAGGCACTGGCACTGGCCCCACCTGTCCCAGCTTGGGCAGGAGGCACCTGGGTGAGCCAAGCTGCTCTGTGGGGACATGGGGAGAGTGCTGCCACAGGCATGGAGCAGGGGACCCCAGCCCTGCCATGAGGCAGCAGCAGCAGCAATGGCACAGGCAGAGCCGGGGCCTGTAGGGCTTCAGGGACTATGTGCTCAGCATCATCTCACACCCTGAGCTTGTAGTCCTGCCCGGGCTAGGGAGACAAATCAGCCATATCAGTGCAGTTCCCCTTTATGCAGGCTAATCCCTGGGCACTGGGGCCAATTTGCAGACTCAGCTTGTCTTCCCCTCAAAGAAGCAGCAACAAAAGTCAATGCAGGGCTGAAAAATGCATCATTGCAGCCTGCCCCATCCAGAAAAAGGCAGAGCTCAGGTCCCGCAGGGGCTGCCAGGGCTGGAATCAGCTCCTGTTCACCCACAAGTCAGCTCTGAGCATCCCAAGGCCTCAGCTGTCTTGTGAGAGTCCTCTTCCTCACCTGTCGTCTGGAGATGCGGAGGAATAGCGGCTCGTCGTGGGTCTCTGAGAGAGAAGAAGAGAGGAGCTGCCCTTTATAGCCTGGTGCTCATCAGCATCAGTGTTTGCCCAGCTCAGGTGATTCTCACCATAAAAGTCTTACTGCTGACTCCCCTCCATCCCCCCTGCTTTGCTGGAAAATTGCCTGGATCTACAACTCTGTTTGTATTTAACATATCTCCAGAAACAGACAGGAAGAGCCTGTCCTAGTTGGTCAATAAATCCCCTGCAATTATAATAAATTGCTCCCGCGATACAGAGATAATCTTGCAGCTGAGAGCAGCCTGGCATGTGACAGGGATGCCTACTGTCCCAGCTCTGGCTGGACCAGGGGCTGGCAGGCGTGAGCCCCGGGGGTGAGCCCCTGATCCCGGCCAGAGCATCCCTGCGGTGAGCGGTCAGGACACGGGGACCACCCGCTGGCACTGCCCGTGTCCCCAGCTGAGGGATGGCACCCCGCCGGGCCCCACACCCTGCCCAGCTCTGCCATGCGTCACCCACACACCGCCCTTGTTTGAACTGCCGGGGGAGGTTTGTGAGCAGGATGCAGGACGACGGGATGTGGGAACAGCCTGCAGCCGGGGGCCGGCAGATGCCATGAGAGAGCGGTGTGGGTGCCCAGCCCTCGTGCCCGGCGGTGACGCAGGGCTTTGTCACTCTGCGTCCCTCCAGGAGGAGGGGGCAGGTCCTGGAGCAGCACCCCCCCACTGCCCCTGCCCCACAGGGGAAACCTGCAGCCGTGCACTGGGGAGGTTGCTGCTGGCACGGAGCCACAGAGGTGGGCTACCCCCAGCCCCAGCAGCTGGAACCCTTTGGCAAGGGAAGGTACAGACTTCTCTGCCGTGGTCCTTGCTCCTCACCCTGGGGAGTCCTCTGCCCCTGTGTGAGGCACCTGGAGTTCTCTACCCTATTGCTGCAAACATGACACTCTGGAGCATCACTTCGCTGGCTCATAATGTACCAAAGTGGCTTTGAAAGCTCATCCTGGTGCCTGTCCCGTGGCTCCTGCAAAGCTGCCAGCTTCTGCCCAGCACCCTGCTGCTGCCAGCTCCAGCCAATGCCTGGCTCTCCTGCTCCCAAAACCCTTGGAGGAGGCCACTGGGAGCTACCCAGGAGGCAGCTACCTGCAGAGGATCCAGACCCAGAGCTGAGCCCTGTTTTCCCCAACATGGAGAGCTTGCTGTCAGGATCAAGCCATGTATCCCAGGGATCTCCCATGGGACCTCCTCTGTGGCAGCATTTGCTGAAACATGCAGTGAATGCTGCTGCACCTACAGGGAGCAGCTCCATTCTGGCATGCAGTGGCAGGCCTGGCTTTTGCCCCAGGGAGGGAGGAGGATCAGACCCACCTCTTTCATGAACACAGCCAGGATACAGCTGCTGCTGCGTGCTAGGCCCCCTCTGGGATCAAAGGTGTAAAGCTTTCTTGTGTCCAAACACAGCTGCTGCCTACTATCAGTTCTGAAAGAAACAACCCTCCAGAGAATAGCTGCCCTGACTAATGGGGAAGTTCTAGAAACACAGTAACCCCACAGAAAACAGGGCTGCACCCTTGATTTATAAAAACTGTGAAAAAGTTCCCCAGACGAGCCTGAGGTTCCTGCTCTACTTCTTGGTTAGATAAGTGATGCCCCAGCTCTGTGCCTGGCTGCTCAGTTAGGCAAGTTTGGATGCAACACAGCAAGTTTCCACAAGCCCCCAGTCATCCTGGGCTGGGGAAGAGGAATGTGCTGTTCCCAAGGAGTCACAGCTTCAAGTCTCAGCCTGAGCACCAGTAAACTCGACGCAGCTGTGCCAGAGGCTCAGCAGAGCTTGCTAAACTTTGGCACAGATGCGCAGGCTGTGGGAGAACATGGATGAATGCCTCCCGGAGGTTTGGACTTGCCAAGCTGGCTCTACCAGAAGATAAAGGAGCTGCGCTGTTTGAATATTAAACCCTTAAAATGCCCCCAGCAGCGTTACCCCTGCTAGGCATTGTAATTTAGCTACCAGCTCCATCCCAGTCCATATCAAGAGCTGGAAAACAGCCAGGTGAGCACTAGTGGAGCCCAAGGCTTCAGTGGCATCTCTGTGCTCCAAATACAGCACAGCAGCTATTGACAGTTTGTTGTCTGATTGTCCAAGTCAAACTGTTCGAGACCAGGACAGAGAAGTCATGATTCCCTGTTTCAGAGGCTGGAGAATCACACATCTTCATGCTCCTAGTCTGGAAAAAAAAGGAGGCTCGGGAGGAACCTTATCATTCTCTACTACCCAAAAGGGGGTTGTAGCCAGATGGAGGTCAGTCTCTTCTCCCACATGACAGGACAAGAGTAAATGGCCTCAAGCTGCATCAGGGGAGGTTTAGATTGGATATTAGGGAAAATTTCTTCAATGAAAGGGCAGTCAGGCCTTGCATCAGGTTTCCCAGGAAGTGGTGGACTCACCATTCTTGGAAGCATTCAAAAAACAGCTTTATGTGGCACCTGGAGACACAGATTAGTGGTAAACATGGTGATGCTGGATTAATAGTTGGACTTGATCTTAGAGGCTTTTCCAGCCTTAAGAATTCTATGATTCTGTGCATCAGCTGCTGAGACAAAACGAGGGAGGCAGCCTCAGCTCCAGCAATGAGGGTCCTCTTCCCAGCTAGAAGAACAGCAAACAGCCAAGGGAAGCAAGCAGGACCTGAGGGAGTGAATGAATCCACAGCTCCCACTAACCACCACCTGACCTACACTTCCTCACAACCTTTCTAAAGCCCACTCAAATGCCCCAGCCCTTCTCTGCCCACCAGACTCACAGGTAAGTGGGAGCTCTTATGCAAAGTATCCAAGAAAAGCCCCATCCCAGACCCTCTCTGTCTTTCCCAGTATGCCCAGCTGCTTGGCTTCCCTTTTCTCTGCCAACCAAGAGACCCAAAAACCATCTGCTACACCCAAGCCAGCCTGCTTCCAGTTCCCCTGGGGGTGTATCTAAGTGGCAGAGTTCATGTGCTGCAGAGATACAGAGCACTCCCGATTCCCAAAAACTCTCTCCTGACAGACTGTGAAGATGCTAATGAGCCCCCCCCGCTGCCAGAATCTTAACAGCTACTGAAAACTGGTGATTCACATATAATCTGGTGGCTGCATAAGGTAGCCAGGAAGAAAAATGAAAACAGCAGCACACAGACACTGGGCACGTACTTTTTATTCTGGGGATAAAAATTGCTTATACATTTGGCAGCAACTATTTTCATAAAAGACTTTTATAAAAAATGTAAAAATAAGCAAATATTTTCCATTATTAATATAGGAAAATGCTGCTGTGTGAATGGTTACTCTACAACTTACGAGATAAAATACCACCTTAAGGAGATATTATCTTTACAAGTAGTTTAAAAAAAAAAAAAAAAAAAAGAGAGAAAGGCAGGGGGCCATCATATTAACAGGCCAGGCACGGAACTGACTTCATTCCACAGAAAGCACTCATCTTGTAAAAGGTAGCCACATATATAAAAAGGCACTTGGTTATTTGGGGCTAATGAGGAAAAGCCCTTTGTTTCTTTAGCATCGATGTAGCAACACTTCATTATTTGCAGTGAAATGTGTACCTGGACAGGCCCCCAGGAGGCTGCAGGCTCCTGCCTGGAGATCTGAGTCGGCTGCAGCTGAACTTCACCGGGCACACTGCAGTGAGCGTGCCAGGGAACACTGTGTGCATTGTAAAAAGCAGTAACTTCAGACAGAATTAAAAACTTCAGCCCAGAACCATGGCCCTGGGAACCAGCTCCTCCTGAGGCCCTGCCTTCATGTACCATTGAGTCGAGTTGGAAAAAAAAAAAAAAAAAAGGCAACTTTTACTCTTGATTAGAATGTAAAGAAACATCAGAGACAATACTGTACACGGTAAGGTGTTGGATGACCTGCTCGGAGGGGAGCAGCCTTCAGTCCTTTGGCAGCAGCCGACAGCACCGATCTCTTTGGAACACATATCTGCAGGGTTCCCCTGAAGAGGTAGGAGCAAACCATCCCCACAAACGTTCACTTCGGCTGCTGACTGGTTCGGAGCCCTTCAGGGAAGCGCTACTCTTGCAAACAAAGCAAAAAGAGCAGCTGTTTGTCTAAGGTCAGCGACAGCTGGCTTCCATTACTCCAAAACTATCGGAGGAGCTGCAGTATGAATGGTACTACTGTCCCACAGAGCACGTGGGGCACCTCAGCTGGGAAATCTTGACACAGGCTGAAGCTGAGAGCACAGGACAGCCCCAAATCTGTGAACCAAACTGCATGAGGTGATGGTTTCTGAGCTTATTTGGTCTGCTGTGAAAGCCCAGCTCCTGCCTTCAGGCACACCACTGCTGCTGCTGGAAGCCCGCTTGGGAATCAGCGCTGCAGCCTCCTTGTCAGGAGGGGAAGACAAAGCAGCTCTGATCCAGGACTGGAGCAAGAGGGACACTTTTCAAAGGGCTGGATGTCATTCCTGACGCAGGAGGACACACACTGCAAACATGTAATGACATGTTTGACACTTCTTGATAATCCCATAAAGAGGCAGCATATGGTATCTGGAGGACAGGACACACAGCCACCCTTGGATGGAGGGGAGGGGAGTACTGTGCAAGAACGCTGGGAGCTCATGTTACCAGTTTTTGAAACACTCATGCTCATCCCCAAGAGCTTCCCAAAAGGCCTGTAATCAGTTGCAGTGCATCTCTTCCAGCATGGGAGTCCATGAAGGCAGTCATGGGCACACCTGGCAGGACGGGGGAACGGGGAGGGTAGTGTGTCAAAAATGGTCAGGTGTGTCCCCACAGAAGACATACAACACTGGAGAGATATGCCTACAGGCCACCACAGTGGGAAGACCAGGTCAGACCAGCGTTTTCAGGGATGGGGTGGGGGAAATAACAAAACAAACAACCTAAAAGACTATATGTATATATAATCTCATAATACCTGGGGGGCAGGCAGTGAGAACACTAAGGGGTGTTAGTGGATCTGTATAAGACAAAGACTCTTGAAGAGGAAAGGGTGAAGCTGCGTGACAGAAGGTGTCACTTGACCTGCAGGTGTTTTGGGAAGTCCGGCTCACTTGCTGAGCAAGAGTGGCCGAGGGGAGGAAAGGTCCAGGAACGTGGGTGCAGCTCTGAGCTGTGTCAAGACAAGGCAACTTGAACTCGAGGAGAACTAGTAGAAGGTGCTTCAGAGAGAGGTTATGTGGGTAACAGAAGGAGTAACAAAATAAGGATACAAAGCTGGTTTTGGCTAAATTTCTGGAGAAACGACCACAAGATGTATTAAGCTGAAGAGCTGTCTCCCCAAAGAAACGGTGGAACACATTAAAAGCAGACTGGAGAATCCAGTGCAGACAGCAGTCACATCCAAGGTGCACAGGAGTTGGTTATAAGTGACCCAGCTGGTCTTCTCCATCACCAGCTTCTACAGTTCTCTGTTTAGCATAAAAGCATACAAGCCTACAGCGACCACAGTCCCTCCAACAAAAGAACATCCTGGGCTCATTAAGACTCTTGGATACTAAAACGGTTCTTCATTTCCATCCTGGAAGACCTTCATGAGTTCTGGAGTCCCCTTTAATCGGGCTTCACCTTGGCCAGCCCTCAGGCGTACACCTGCATGTTGTTCCGCTGCTGCTCTGTCATGTGAGCGGCTGCCGGCCCGCGCTGGTTGTTGCCAGGACTGGTTGCCACATCAGACCAGTCAGAGGCAGAGTGTGGGGAAGAGCTTGACCACTGGTCTGGAGATTCGGGCGATGGAGTCAGGTATGGGTGCTCCCCTTGTAAGTGCCGGTTGTGGCTAGGAGTCCGTTCTGTGGCCGAGGAGTAGCAGCTGTGCTGTGAGGGAGGCGTGGGATACTTCCCCATCGAGCTCTGGAACTGGTGGTAGGCTGGGAGGACCGTCTGAGCCACCTGCCCGTCCTGCTGAGGGATGGCAGCCATGGAGAACGAGGCGCTGGGCAGCTGGGCTAGATCCGGGATCTGGTACATGGAGCTAAGAGGACCAGCCATGTTCTGAGCGCAGTTTGACTGGGCCTGCTGTGGCAGTGCTTGCTGGTTTATGCCGCCCTTGGGAACCAGCTGGAAAGTCATGATGGGGGGCAAAGACTCCCTGGACACTCCCAGGTGCTTCGTGTCTGCCTGAACCAAGCCACTCTGCTGAGAAACACTGGGGTGGGAATGCATCACCTGCGGCACCATGCCAAACATCTCGTTGTACTGGGACTCGTTCACCTCCATGCGGTTCATCCACTCGGTGGAAACGTTGCCTGGCCGGAGCCTGCCAAGCCCACTGTTAGGAGGGGTGGTTCTGTGCTGTGAAAGCAGCTGGCTGACAGAAGGGAGCACTGTGCTGGATCCCCGTCCTAAGGGCTGCATCTCGTGGAGGTTGGAGAAGGACATGGTGTGCGCGGCCTGCACCGACGGGGCAGCCAGCAGTGAGCTGGGTGATGAGTGCAACACCCCCGGTGACGGCATCACAGGAGACGATGTTGGTTCGGATGCAAAAGCATGGGGCGATTCCAGGGAATCGACTGGTGACAGGGTCACTGAGCTCTCCGAAAACTGCCCTTTGCCCTCACTGAGGGACTTCTTCCTTCTCCTCTTTGCATCTTTGGTGAGGTTCGTGGGCATGATGCCTTTGGCATTCGGTTTTCGTGACTTCTTGCTTAACGACGCGTGTTTCAGATTGAGGAAGGACCTGTTGGGGCCACAGATGACTGGGGAGAGGGCAGAGTTCAGCATGGCCCCAGGGTGCCCAGCAGGGCTGTGTGCCACATTGTACTCATTGAGAAGCTGCACTATGTCATGGTGCATCCGGTCCTGGGCCACGTCACGGGGCAGGCGATCCATGTGGTCCGTGATGTCTCGATTGGCAAAATGATCCAGCAAGATTTTGGCTGCTTCGAAACTGCCTTCCCGAGCAGCAAGGAAGAGTGGAGTTTCTTCCTGAAAACACAGAGAGTAAATATTTTAGAAGCTTCATTGCGGGGGGACTGAGTTACAGCTCACAATCCCTTTCGGTGTGGAAACCATTAAACGATTTAACACTGTTTAATGCAGTGTCACATTAACTATCACCAAGAACCACCCATTCTAAGAGGTACCCACTCGAAAAGGCAGATTACAGGAAATTATTTCACAGACAGCAGTGGAGCACAGGCTGAACTATCCCACCAGGAAGGGCACTATTTCTGCCATGGGTCCTTGGAGAGACAGTGAAAGCACCTGGTGCCTTTCTCCCACTCTCCCCTATGAGGAAAAGGTACAAAGGACTAAAACAGCCTAGTAATGAACTGCAGCTTGTTGATAGCTCTGAAATCCACTGAGCAATGCATAATAATCCAAAAAAGAAACCTTAGGCAGAGGAAAGAAATCAAGGACTAAGACACAGCAACTAACAGTAAAGCTACAGAACATCTGCACAGTGCAGACTGTCAAACAGAGGGGCTCCTGTCCCATATCCACCCTACACTGAGATCCCTGGGAATATGACAGGACATGACTGCTGCTGCACTGTTAGATCTTTCTCTCTGCTAACTGGAATCCAGCTCTTTGACACCAGCAGCACTCCACCTGGTGCTCTCACACACCACTGACTGTGTATTGCATTCCTTCCCTGCAGGTAAAGCAGGACAGTGTTGATGCCCAGGACTTGGCCAAACAAGGAAGAGAACTGCTCTCCTGTATCAGAAATCCTGTAAGACATCCAGCACTCGGGGAGAATTCCAGTCATAGTCCGGGTTTGGAAGACCTGCACTGAGCACCCAGTTTAGAAAATCTGAACTTACTTCATTACCAACAGCTAAGAAATACTTTAAGTTAGGAAGCACAGGCAAGCTGAGCATCCTCACACTGTACCTTGTTATCCTGCATGTCTCTGTTGGCTCCATTTTTCAGCAGTACTAATGTTGCTTCCACGTTGTTGACAGCAGCAGCCCAGTGAAGAGCAGATTTACCTGCAGGGAAACACAACAACTTCAGCAAAAACCAAGGAGCTATCTTACTAATTTCTAGAGCAGATGTTCTAATCACATACCTGGGAAAAAGAAACAATTGACAGAAAAGTTACTGAACAACTTAGCCACTGATCATTGGTGATTCATTTCACCTGAAGTGAAATGCAGACAAAAGCCAAGATGTACAGGGTACACTGAGGGAAGGAAGCAATTGCAGTGCAGCCTGCAGCATGTGAACATGTCCTGAAGAATGGAAACATCACTTTGGAAATCACCATGCTGTGACATGCCCTGATGGCACAGGATGCAATGGGACTTTCAGCACTTGGTCTGGGATTTTTTAATTTTTATTTTTTAAATAACCTATCCACAGAAATCATATCTCCAGAAAATCCCAGCACCTCCAACCCCATATTTCTTCTGCTTCTCTTCCAAGACTGTCTAACCAAGGCACTGTGCAGCAGCCTGCAGTCTATTACTGCTGAGAGGACTTCACAGAAGAGCTACAGAATTCCTGAGCAGCCCACACTCTGGGAGAGCAAGAGCTCACCCCTCCCTGCTCACACCATGACAAATATTTGCCCAGCCCAGTATGTGGTGTTCACATTACCATGGTCATCTACAGCGTTCACATCAGCCTGGCAGTTAATGAGCTCGGCCACCATTCCTTCCACAGCCAGACGTGCAGCCAGAATTAATGGGGTCGTTCCATCATTCATCCGAGCATCCAAGTCTGTCACTCTGTTACGGATCAGGATCTGGACAACAGAGGAAGACAGATTTTTTTTCAATACCACTACAGACCAAAACTGAGGATTTGGCAGAATCTCAAGAGAAACTTTATAATGACAAAGCAGCCTGAGCACTGAAATGCAAGGACCCAGAAAATAGGTGACGGAGGCAAACAGACCAAACAAATACAGGCGAGATGATTCATGCATGCTGAGTTCTTCAAGCTATGAATACCCGAGAAAAGCGGATGTGAAATAGTTTTGCCCGGCCATCACACTGTGGAAGGCACAAGGCTGTGAGGGAACAGAGCTCAGCTTGGGCAGGTTCATACAAATAGAGAGCACAGGGTTCTTCAACTGCTGTACCTGGAAGACACCCTGGGCATCAGCAGCCACCGCTGCATGCAGGGGGGTCCGTCCCATGTTGTCCCGAGCGTTGGCATCCGCACCAGCATCCAGCAAACGTTTTGCAGCGTCTGCTCTCGAGTAACGGGCTGCCAAGTGCAGGGCCATCTCCCCAGTGCGGTCTGTCTGGGCCTGCAGGTTGGCACCCTGATAGATCAAATCTGTTATTATGTTTGCTGAAGAGTCTTCTCCATCCTCGTCATCCTCGCTGATATCGGAGCCGCCCGCACGCAGAGATGCCAACATAAGTGGAGTACATCCATCTGCAACAGGAAAGATAATGATTAGTAACCTGGCAGTAAAGCAAAGGCAATGAAACCCTCCCACAATCCTCCCCCCTTGAGAACCTACAGTGCTTTAACCATTCAGTTGGTTTAACCCAGACCTGCTCTCTTACTGTAAAGTCCAACAAAGTTAGGGAGCTATTTTTCCTCCAAGAAGGATTTTTATACCTACTGCATCTAAAGAACTTAGGTGTTTCTTTAATAAGCCAGATCATTCTAAACCAAAAAACACTTTGCTGCTAAAGTGGAAACCTTCCAAAAAACGTAAAAGCTAGCTAAATTCTGAGAGAGAAGGAAGGGTTATAAAAATCAAAGTCATCAGATGACTAAGGATAGCTATTCACATGGATGTTCTAATCACACACCTGGGTAAAAGAAACAACTGACAGAAAAATTATTGAACAACTAGCCACCAATTATTGGTGACATTTTTGAGATATTAATCTGAAGTGACATGCAGACAAAAGCCTTCATATCTATTACACACCCAGGTCATCATGAGAAGGACTCTGAAGTTGTGACAGTCAAGCACTTAAAGCTAACAAATGCCCCATGATGACTGCCTGCACCAACCTTAGCTTGCTTTTAATAACTTCCATGTCCAGGGTCCTAAACAAACTGATCAAGTACAATCCATACTTTCCCAGAAGTACACCACATAAGAAGGGATCATGGAATGGGATCCAATCCAGTATTACAGATCCAGCCCACAGATACAAATCCCTGGAGCTCTCACACAGTCCGAGCACTTTGGAAGATACTTGTCTTGTCCTCCACAAGTCTTCAGTGATGGGCTCACACCAATGGCATGTCCACAAAGGCTACATTAACACTCATCCAACCAAGGCACCTGAATTGTCACTGGAAGGAGAAAGGCTCCTCCAAACCTCTAATTTAACTTAGTTCCCTTGGATGAACCTCTCTCTGCTGATCAGAGGGGGTGGTCCAGGAATACTAGCTCATGTTGTCGATTCTTCACCCTTGTTAATACCCTCCCTGATGCAGTATAATTGAGATTTAAAACACCTCCACGTATTTTCAGCAACCCATAAAAATGCCAACTGCTTCAGTTTCAGCAGCCTCTGAACACTGCATGATATTTGCCACCTAAAACCAGAGATTTCAACCGTAGGCGCTGATGCTTGCTTATTGATGTTACAGCTGTACTCCACACACATCAGAGGCACCTGGAAAGTAAAAGGGCCTGAGACGGCAGCAGGAGTGAACCACTCTGTGCTAAGTGCCCCACTGAAGCTCCGCAAAGGTGAACACAGATTTTGCTTCTCCAGTGTGGCTCACTAGCAGAAATACAAGACAATCTTTCAGCAACTACCTGATTTATTCCATGGGCAAGCAGGAGACAGACAACAGCTTCTCTGCCTGCACAGCTCTCAATCTACAGCACACTATCTGCACTGCACAAAGCCATGTGGCAGAATTAGGATTCCGTGCACATAAACAAGGTGATGACCTCCTATAGAAGGTAATATACAGAGCTTAATGCCCTGCTCCCACTTCCCCACTTCCCAAGACTTCTTGACTCTCTACTTTAGGACAGTTCCAAAACTTTCTATAAATGTACAAGCATGGGGCAGGGCAGAGGCCAGACTGTGGCCTCCAGCAGCATTCATGCTCCTCCTAGTGGCTCACCAGCACAGGACACAGAGCCTTCCACCCAGCTCCTTCCTCAGGATTTGGATGGCAGCAGTGTTGACGTACGGGCCTGGGTTCAGTTCCAAGATCCAGTTCTGTCTGCAGACCCTCTTGCCTGTTCTCCAAGCCTATACCTCCTTTTGTGCTTCTCCCTCCCACTGCTGGCTCTGCTCCCTTGTCCCAAATGAATCCTTCTCAGTATTCCAGTCAGGTTGTGGTCTCCTCCGTACTGCCTCAACACAAAGAGCAGAGAGACAGAGGGCAGAAAGGAGCTTTCCTTTTCTCCAGCACCACAGCTCTGGGGAAAACCCCTTGCAGGATAGGTCTTGCTTGCTCGCTCACTGCAGTTGTCCTGGACAATCATGCCTAGCTGCTCCACAGGGACACAGCTATAGCACACACTAAATCCCTGGAATAATTAGCTGCCACCCTCCACAAAGTTTCTCAGGTACGTGCAGCTCTTTTCAGAGCTTTGCAAGCTGGCCACACATGGTTAGTTTTATGAGGCTAGCAAAAGCACATCCAGCTACACTGTCACAATCAAGTGCTTGATGGACTACTAAGAAAAAAAAAAAAGCTGTGGACACAATGTCTTTTTTCCTCCTTCCAGCTTGTTCTCTGAAAGAGTTGGAAAAGAATGCAAAAGCATCCAGCTGGAGGCAGACACCCAGCATGGAAAATTCCAGTCTGAACCACTGAAGTTTTAGTAATTGAAAGAAGAGGGGCATAATAATAGGGACAGTTCATCAATTTTAATTATAGGTGGTGTTATCAGTTATGCCTATAATTGTATTACCCTGGTTACACACTCACAATAACTCCAGTGAAAAGAATGTCCTCCCCGCTCTGGGGGACACAGAGGAAGAACAGCATGGGGAGAGACAAAGGCGGCAGCAGCAGCATTTTATAAAAACTCTTCTGATTGCTGTCTTTCAGTAAGACAGACCCCTGAGTACATGTAAAACTTGGAGCGAGGTGGTAAAGTCAGGAGGTTCACCAGACAGGTACACATGAAGGTCTCATATGGGCACAATGTACTGAAAGCAGGGTGGTAAAGTCAGGAGGTTCACCAGACAGGTACACATGAAGGTCTCATGGGCACAATGTACTGAAAGCGGGGATGCAAGGAACTCATAGAAAAAATCTCTGGGCAATACTTCTGTTAGATGCTGGACCTCTTGGATTCCCCTAAACTTGAGAGACTGCAGAAGGTGCTGGGTTAAGAGAAGGAATGAACCCTTGGTACCCCAAAGCATTTTGACTTGTGTCTCCTTTCTCTAGAAAGATTTCTACTGTTCTACCTGACACCTCCACTTTATGGCCAGGATCTAACTCACCCAGCTTCAGGTAGTTTCAGCCCAGACACCTGCACCTGAATCAGCCCCAACACACCCTGTAATTAGGAGCAGTGAAACATTATTGGGGTGTGAGCCATCCAGTCCTCCAGAGACTTCTTGGGATAGAGGGAAACTGCCTCTCAGAAGGGCCCATTTATTCCCTCTGCCTGCAAAGATGAAGGTGGCCAGTACAGATAAAGAGCTATATTAACTGTGAGGAATCCTACCCCTCCTTACTAACCCATTAATCCAACACTTCTCAGACTTTCTAAATTATTTCTGCCCCTGACAGCTGCTTGCTTGTGATGCCAAAGAGGGAGATAGCTCAAAGCAGCTTGCTGCAAACTTCACAGTTGCATCTGAATGGCAGGAAAACAACTATAGGTCAGTATTATTTCATTGCTGTTGTTGGACAAAGCTTTGGGTGAACATGAAAATAAGCAGTGTGAAGTCTTAAGAACATTACTGCCTGCACTTGGAAGGCTTTTACCCTGCCACACAACTAGAAGTTTCAATAGGGGAAATAAAGAAAAGCTTAAACTTGGCAGAAACTGGTGGTTTATGTTCTCACACTTGTTACACAAAAATGCCTCCTTCCCTTTGCAGCAGAAAAGACAATAGAAGAGAACTGAGAGAATGGGTCCAGTCATCCTTAAATTGCATGGAAAATATTCCCACAAAACTGAATAAAAAGGGATTGCAGCAATATCATTAGAATCACCTCTCTACATACAAAAAAGAGCCATGGTTGCAGCTCTTCTGACCAGCATAAAGTTCTTGGTCAACTGTCTCCTCTCAGAACTCAGGGATCAGTTATTACTCCATGACCCACCCAGTCCCTTACCAGCTTATACAGCCTTAGTGCTACATTCATAAAAAGCAGCAGTGTTCTCAGTGCATCTAGTGATTTGGGACTGAAAGGGAGCAAGCCAGAGGGCACAGTAAAAATATCTCCTTCCAAGTTCACAGTTCTGTTATGAATTCAATGAATTGATCATCATAAGCTGAGGATATAAATCAGCAAGGAAAAAAAAAAACAAACCATGAACAATCTTGCTGCACTGCTGCTCTGTTCCAGGACAGATGCCTCACACACTGCTAATCAGGGTATACTTTCTGCCAAGAGTCATCTCATTCAGCAAAAGGCCATCCTTGCTTCCACAACAGACAAGAGACACCAGAGGTATAAAACCTGCTAAGTTGGTCCTTAGAAGAAGTCTGGCATAAATCTCTGCAGTGATCCAGCTGGAGAAGCTGGGGGTTATTTCCAACACAATTATGCATTCCAAATTTCTGCTGTAATGGCATTCTGACAATATCGTTTAGGCACTCACTGTTATAAAGGAGATTTTATAGCTCTAGTTCCTACAGGTGTTTGCTAAGTGAACGCTTCTTCCCCTGGTTACATGAGATTCCATGTGCTACAGACCATGATCAGCTTTCTTTTCTGGAGAGTACACTGAGCTGTCCTTGAGTACCATAAAAATTTCTCACTGTGTTCCTGTATACCCCATTTAATTTCTAACATCAGCACTGGACACAGGGGAGGGAGATCGGTGGCTGGCTGGCAGAACACAGGGACACTCAGAGTACTGACCTGGCCCTCTGACATTGACATCCAGAACATCCACTTCTTGATCTGCTTGGGGCGGTGTCAGGGCAAGTGAGGTGCTCCCACAGACATCTGCTGCTTCCAGGTGCTGCTGTGTCCACTGGCGCTGGTCTATCTGCTCATCCCCTTCCGGGAGCAAGGCCTGGTCCTCAGCCTGAGCATGGGAAATAAGCAGTTGCTTCAAAATATTCATCAAGTGGCCAAAGATACTGAAAGTCCTTGGCGTTTTCTTATTTTTTATCGGGTTTCTTGGGTTTTGTGGGGGATTTTTTTGTCACATTTTGGGTTTTGTTCGTTTTGTCATTTCAGGGTTTTTGTTTTAGGTCAATGAAGGTGTCCATTTATCTCTGTTTGGCATTCTCAGCTTTCACACTCCCACCATACATTATCAGGCCTGAACTGCAAGACATTACATGAACCTCCTTGTTCCTTTTGCTGCAGCAGAGCCTGGGCAGGGAGGGGACACTGGAAAAGAAGGTGCCTACTTCCACCACCGGCCTGTGGTGGCAGTGTTAACCTGAGGATTTGCCCCTCAGGTACCATTAGTCATGTATTACAAATTCCTAAGCAAGGGCAAGTTTTGGGCAAGGGGCAGGAAGTTAATGCAGATGTTTCTCACTAGTACTTTCAGGTGATACTCAAGTCTTGGAGCTCTCCTTACCTTTGCTCTCTTTGGCTGAGGTCCACCATCACCTGCCCAGTGTTCAGTTGTTCCAGAATTAGCTAGGTTACCCTCTGGTATCTGGACTGACAGATTTCTAACAAACAAGGAGAACATATCACTTTGTAGGCTGAGCAGGTGCTACTACTGCTACTTACACTACCCTGCAGTGACCAAGGGGGAGTGCTTGCAAGTTTGGTAGCTTGCAAACAGAGGGACCAAGAAATTAGAAATCTCAGGCAGCCAACAGTGGCATTAAATGCATTTAGAACTGCAAACTTGGTTAATTCAGTTGAAAGTCAAAACTGCATAAATGGGATCCTTCTTTTGAAACTTTCGATTAGTTTTGAGTCATGTCTTTATTGCATTGAGCTAGATACATTAAAGGTTTGTCGTCACCTATCAACCTAAAAATGTCTCACCTATTCCAGGAGGAAATTAGGCACACAGTACGTACCTGCTGAACTAAACAGTGTCAGAAAACCAAATATAACCAAATATAAGGAGATCAGATTCCTTACTGGCATTTTATACATTACAGTTAAAGTTCTTCTGTCCAAAACAGATGCATTAAAATTTAGAGAAATGGCCTAAAAAGTTCTAGCTTAAAAGAAAGCTTTCTCTATGGGACTGAGTGCCTTTGTTGAAAGATTTACATACCACACAAAATCCTCTAACACACTCAGAATGTCAGTGGCCTAAATGCAAACTTACTTGAGTCCAACAGCATCTTCCCCGACCGGCTCTCTGCGTTTGTGATTGCTGGGATCCCTGCGCAGGATAAATCCCTCTGGGAGCCACAGAGAACCATGTTTGCGCTTACGCTTTGCCATCATCACACCCAGCAGAAGGATTAAGAGGATGATCAAAGCTGCCACAGCAAGCAGGTAAAGCAACTGGGTCTTTGGTGGTGACAATGGTTCACCTAAAAAATTCCAGTTAAGATACAAGTGAGATTTACAAAGTGGAGAGAATGATTTTCAATTTACAGACTTTATTTTCTTGCTCACAATCTTCCCCAGGGACTGTATTGTCTCTGTATTATACAGAGTTTAGGCTCCGCTGCAATTGTTGTAAGAGTATATCGTCTCTTTTTTGAATTCATGGCTTAGAGCACATGAATGATTTTTAGTGCAGAGATCACCAGTGCAGTGCATGGCACACTGCTGCAGCACATGACAGATTACTGTTTCTACAGCTGTTACAATGACTAGGCTACAAATTATATGCCCTGCCTTACTGACCAGATGTCCTCTCAGAGCACATGGCACATACATATTCCATAACCGGGGATAAACAAGTTACTTCCCAGAAACCACACTGAACAGCAAGACACACTACCATGATGATCAATAATCCGAGCAAGTGTTTTGCAAGCCCCATTTTGATGACTGCCTTCCTCTGTAAGCAATTTTCCCTCTGCAGTTACTCACTTTGGACAGACACGAAAGGATAGGGCAACATGCCCTTGATGGCCTGAGCAGCTAAGAGAGCTGCAGCAGCTTCTGTGTTGTGAAAGCATTGCTCTGAATCCTCTGCACACTGGCGGTTGTCGATCTCCAGGAACACCCTGGTGCTGCAGAGACAAAGTTGAGAGGGCACAGAAATCAGCAACAGAAACTTCTGCCAAAGCACTAGGTTAAACTGCAGCCTTTTATGTTAATCTTTCTATCCCAACACTGAATTGGGCAGTTGCAATGGCTTTACATTTCCCCATTTAAAAAACAAACTACAGACCTAGGAAGTCTAGAACATCCCACACACCTACAAGCAAGAGTTACCAGCACAACAAGGCCAGAGGAACACAAAGGCATCCACTCACCCAATGACCTCTTGCTCTAGTTCTCTGTGCTTGCGAATGACCACAAGCGATCGACGGCTCCGAGCTGCCGATTTCTCCCCGTAGTATGGGAATACCATGGGGTTCCCCTGGGAGTCCAGCTTGATTCTCAGATTGGTGTGCAGAAGCGTTCCCAAGGTGCGCAGGAAGCTGCGAACATCGCCCAGCAGCTCGTCGGGGGGCATCAAGACCACGATTATCAGGGTGCCCTCTGCCAGCTTCTCAGCTTTGTCACCAGCACAGTCCAGCCCATCCCAGCCACATTCCTCGCTGTTGCAGCCCTGGTCACAGCGCCCATCTGCGTAGTGATCTGCACAGTACTTGTCATACCTAAAACAGTCAGAGGGTTACAGGCAGCATAGGAGGACAGGCACACTCTGCACAGCACACCTGCAGTCCAAGGGCCAAGGTCCTCATTTGAGGTAAAATAACAATCAGGATACAACGAGAAGAAATACAATGCTGGGATAAAGCTTGCACAATAATCCATGATTCAATTCTGGTAACAGTGGAAGAGAACTGCTTATTCTGTTTATCTAACACCTCCTGCCTGCCTCACCAAGGGAGAATCATCACAGCAAAGCTGTAGCATGTAGCACAAATAACAGAAGAGAAAGAATTACCACAATAAACAAGCTAGAAACACATTCAGTGGCAGCAAATACAGCTGGGATAAAAGTACAGGTATTGCTGGTATGGAGCAAAATTCAGGATAGGAGGCAGCACTACTAAAATCTAGTATAAGGTGAAATGCCTCTTATTTACATTTCCAGGGAAAGCAGGGCACATCCATCAAGCAGGTTAACACATTACCATTGTTCAGGTTATCGACTCAGTGCATAGCACACAAATTCCAAAAATAGACAGGAAAGTACACAAAGCAGCAGAAACTCCTTGATGCCAAAAACTTTCAGCAAGGGCCAGCAACAGAAACAATGGCAGAGAGGGGAGCAGCAGGCAGAGCACTAGCAGGAACTACATTAGTCACACACAAAAACCATTCTCAGGATCAAGCCTTACTTGCATGTTCTGCTATTTTGCTGACACTCAAAGTTGTCAAACAGGCACTCGGGTGTGTTGCAGAAGTCGTCACACTGTCCATTGAAAAGCATCCAGCAGCGCAGTGAGGAGGAGCAGTTGGCCCAAGGATCTTCCATTGTCAGGGAGCAGTCGCCTCCATCCCACTGGCAGGCATGAGTGTTACACTCTTCATCACAATAGCCATCTCTTGCTTTTTCTGCACACTGGGAATCCAAACATCCTCGGGGCTCTGGGCTGAAAGTTACGGGCTGCTCACACTGGCTGCCCTGGGTGTGGACAGGGCACTGACAGTAATAGTAAGGAGGCTGAGAATGAGGGTGGCAGCTCCCGCCATTCTGGCAGGGGGCACTGGCACAACCCGTGTTTGTCTGGCATTCCTCTCCCACAGACAGCTTGGGGCAATAGCACC
Source organism: Pachyramphus minor (assembly GCA_013397135.1). Lineage (NCBI taxonomy): Eukaryota > Metazoa > Chordata > Aves > Passeriformes > Tyrannidae > Pachyramphus > Pachyramphus minor. Next base: position 206,682 of record VYXB01005615.1, read on the forward strand.
GCGGACCAGAAGATGTCTGGATGCACTGCTCCCCCTTCTTGCATTTCACTTGTCCACAGGTACTGTGGCTGCTGAACTCACATTTTGCTCCAGAATAACCCTACAGGGAGGGGGAAGAAAGGCAAAACAATCAGTCTCACAAACTTATTCTTCGATGCTCTGAGGGCTGGAGGTAAGGTGTCATATGCAAACTCTTTCTCCCCTGTAACTCCCCTAGCCTCATCACAGGAGACATGACTTTCTGGACTCAACCTCAAGGATACACTAGGAAATCACATTTTGAAATGAGCTTAGAAGAGCCACAAACAAGCGGAATCTTGCAGTAAGCACAGAAAACACAGGACAGCAAAGGAATTGTCAGAATTTAATTCTGTTTAAGACAGAAAAGCCAGATATCATGCCTCAACAGCAGACTTTTCTGGGATAACAAGTGGCTGCATCGCCCTCCTAGGGCAGCTGGAAGCCCTGGGTTCCCCAGCTAAATAGATAAACTAAAGGATATGGGTTACAGTGTGTCCAAAGACACAGCTTTGCAAGTGGTACAGAAAAGACAATCTTCATCTATAGTGAACCAGTGAAACTAGTGAGACCGTAAGGCAGAGAGCTCTGCAGCTGAGGCAGGCAATGCAGTTTCGGGGTATGGTGCTTACCGGAGGACACTGGCAGATGAAACCATCCGGCATATTGCTGGCAACAGCACAGGTCCCACCATTCTGGCAAGGCTTCCGGGGACACACATCTATTACACTCTCACAGTGACGACCTGGGGTGCAGACACGGGGAGAAGAGAGCAGAGACATGTGTGTGTCTGTGCACACCAAAAAGCCATCACAAAGCAAAACACTCCCATGAGTGGCCAGCGAGCGGAGCACTCCAGTGAGACCTTCCCCTCCAAAGAGGTAGGGAGCACCTCTTCTGATAGCACATGCTCCCTAAGTAGCTGCCTATGAAGTGGTAGAGGAAGGCACAACCCCAGAATCCACAAAGTGTGCTTGGAGACAGCTGCCCTTGTCTGCCTCCTTGAGAACATGCACAACACAGCACAAAGAATTTGCTGCTGCCACTTCCAAGTCAACCAGGCACAAAGGCTGAAAGTGATGTACCACATCAGTTTGGGGGTTCCTAAGTCTTATTTACTTTTTGGGAGATGCTCAGTGAGGGCAAGTCACACTCTAAAATTAATAAACAACTCAGGACCAGATGCAAGGTGAGTGAATAGGAAAACCAAGCAGAGTCTCCTCAGACTGATCAGCCAGATAGAGGTCTCACTGCACTGACCAGCTTTGCAGCAGCTTCCACACTCAAACTCTGACAACAGAGTTTTAAAAATGAGGATGACCTAAGTATGACTTGGACCCCCTAGGAAAACATTAAGAGAAGTCTCCAGACATGTGCAGCCAAGGCTGCTCGCAGACAGGGCAGGATGGCCCACAGAGTCCTGGCATCCTCAGTCATAAACCACAGCAAAGCCACCCATCCCCTCCCAGGCAGAGGGGTCAGTGTGGAATGTGCAGAAGACAGACAGCTAGAGGAGGAAGCATGCTCCCCCTCTGTGCCTAACATTTCCAGACAGATTTCATGTCTGAGACATAGCAGCTCTCCTTGCTCCTCCTGGAGTGCAGCAGGTCTGCATTCCCCAAACCACAAGCTCCAGCAACCCTTTCATGAGAGCCAGAAGCAACATGAGGCATAATTAATAAAAGCAAACTTAACAGACAGGCTTAAATGTAATCCTATCTGATTACCTGTATCAGAGTCCCAGCAGCAGCACTCCTATCATACACTGCTCTTTTAGGAACTTCTTTTGTCAGTCTAGGTAATGCTTTTAAAAGCTACTACATGTATTCTTCAAATATATGTCTTTCTGATTTCTTTACATCTGATGCTCACAAATTTAGTGGAAAAATCACAGCATCTTTAAATGCTGAGAAAAAATAAGGTAAAGCATGCAGGGGTCACTGGTAAGCAGGGAAAGTGAAAGGTTTTCATGAGGAAAACTGAATATGTAGGAAGTTAAACTGACATGAAAAATGGAAAGCTGAAAGTTAAGACACATCTGGAGACTATTAGACCAAACTTAAGCCCAGTGGGAGGCAGAAAGCAGAACAGCAGCAATACTAACAAAGAAGAGATCTAGAGAGAGTGAGACATAAGTCTGCACAGTGTGAAATTCTTGCAGAGTTGTGACTCAAAGTTGGATTGTGGAAGGATCACTAAGCTAGGAATGTACAGCCTGTCTATGCATAGAGTATTCCATCCTGACCACATCAGCAATGTATGGAAGAAAAGGGGGTGAGGAATAGAAAAGGAGGCCAAAAGCTAATTATGAATACCATGACACTGATTTACAGAGAAAAAGCATATGCTGCTTTGCAAAAGAAAAAGCCATGGAGGAGAAGGTGACACATGAACAGTTACACTTCCAATATTAGAAATGTGAAATTATGAAGGAGAGAAAAGTACCACAGAAAAAAGAAATTCTGGCAGCCAAGTGTCTCAGGAGATTCCTTTGTCTGAGACAGCTCTGGAAGCCAAATTTCTTAGAAGTTTTAAAACAAAGACTGGCTTAAAAACTGAAGCATAGTGTAGGGAAACAAAAGATACTGTAAAGGGAAATGACTAGATAACACTACTGCCAGAAAGGGAAAGAATTATCATTTTTCAGGCACCACAATGAAATGGATAGCATGTTTATGACTACTCACCCGTAAAAGCACTGCGACAGATGCACCTATAATCGTTTGTCAGCTGGACACAGTCCAGACTTCCACGAGGGTTACAGGGATTAGAGAGGCACTCGTTGATGTCTCCCTCGCATCGCTCGCCTGCAAAGCCTTGGGGACAAAGGCAGCTGTAGCTCCCGATCTGGTCAATGCACTGCCCTCCGTTAAAGCAGCGGGGTACTCCTGAGTCTGAAATGCAGTCATCCACATTCTCCTCACAGAAACGGCCTGTCAAGACAGTGAAGAGGGACAGTTTGAGGATACAGTGCCATGGCCTCCTTTCCTTCACTGCTCATCAGGTTTCAAGACCATGTCACACACGGTCCCTGAAACAAACAGATGAAGATCCCATCGTAATGCATTTCATACCCTCTGCAGACAGACAGCCTCGGATCAGGCCTAGGGAGCATGTGTTTTAGATCCAGACTGTCCTCAGTGCTAGGCCATACTGGTATTTAGCAGCTTTCATATTTGAATTAATTTAGGGGTATAATTAAAGACACAAAACCAAACCAAACACAAAAAAGATGTGCTCAATTTAGCCCTGTGACTGAGCACAGCCCAAGAGCCCTGTGCTGTCCTTGAAAGGCCGCGAGCTGGCACCAGGCACTTAACTTCAGGTAACCCTGAGACTGGGCAAAGAGTGTTTGTAGCAATAGCATTAAAACAAGCAACAACAAACCTACAAAAACCCACTGATTCCTGCCGTTTGGATTCTGGGAACCTACGGTAAACCCTCACCACTGGCTAGGGAGGGCAGTTTCTCCTTCTCCCTACAGGGAGGCAAATATATTAGGTTTTATAATTTTACTTATATTTACTATATCAATCAAGTTCTGACACACAGCTGAAGATTTTGCCTACAATGAGATGACACGCTTCAGAAAGAAAAAGTTCAAAGGTATGTAAAATTTTTAACTGACTTGAAAAATAAATCAAAGGAAAAAAGTCAAGTGAGAAAGCACTCACCAATGGGATTAAAATGTGCAATCCTGACGATTTTCAAAGGTAGAAGTCAGGGACATCAGGTCAGATATAATATGGAAGTGGAAAGTTAGGTTTCAAGAAACACAACACTAACCAAGCTGTGGAATCTTACTGAAAACCACCAATGTAGGACTGTGGACTACTTTTTTTTTTTAATTTTTAAAGTAGCTCTAATTTGCTGAAATAGTTTAAGGCAGCCTAGAGGCACTGAACTTCTTTTCCACAAAAGACTCCAGGACAGAGGACAATACAGGGCAAAAATTTAAAGAAGTAAAGGACACTGGAAATTATGAGAGAACTAAACAAGTTTCCTGTATATTTCATAGCATCCTAGGGAAAAAAAACCCCTTGGATTTACTATATCAAAACAGACAGGGTAGGAAGAGACCTTGATGGTAATCCTGTCCATCCCCATTGCCCAAGATGGATCACACATTCCCAAAGGACACTGCCATGACCTATTCCTTTAAAAGAAAAAAAAAGGCGGGGGAAGCAGCATTTATTTTTAAAGAGAAAATATGTATCCCAAGGGATTCAGTGTACTTTGGGAACATTCTTCAAAGAACATAATGCATTCCCTTTAGACTCTGTGTCATGAAACCAGTGGTCAGAAAGGAAAATTCACTCTTGTAATATTCACTTAATTGCTGAGCTTCATACCTCGAGTTCCTGGTGGACAGGAGCACTTGAAATGATTGACAAGGTCGATACATGTCCCTCCATTCTGGCAGGGCTGAAACTGGCACTCATCCACTTCATATTCGCAGTTGACACCCTGGTATCCAGCCACACACTGTCAGTATAGAAATAAGTGTGAATAATCTTCTAACAGATACATTAACAGACATCTGAGAAAGGCTACCACAGACAAAAGAAGCCCTCAATAGGATAGATTAGGATTGCCTTTGTAGCTAAACAACTGCAAGTGATTTCAAGGGCTGCACACCCAGCAGCTTAAGCACAAAACTCGGCCATGAGACACTCAACAGCACTCTGCATGTTTGTATTTGAGTGGCTTGACTGCTGCAAAACAGAGCGATCAAATTCTGATACCCTTTAACACTGAGATTGCCTCAGTCGTTTTGATTTAAGGTTTACATAAAACTCATCCTTTCCCTCTGGGCTCGAGCTCCCAAGATGTTCTACCATTCTGAAAGGCTTGGGAAGTTTGATACATCATAATCTCACGGCCTACACTGCTCTCTGCATCAGCTGTAAGAAACAAAAAGCAGTGGAAGCCATTTCCCACCCTGAGAGCCAAGGGAGGCTTTGCCCATCCAACGGGGAGAATACAATATTCCTTTAATGCATTTTACACATATTTTAATCTGAACCACACCTCAGGCAAAAAGTCTTTCCAGGTAAGAACTCCATCTCCAATGAAACAGAGTTCAAATGCCCATCAGCCACAGCTCCTTACAATCATATCTCTTACTTCACTCTTAAAAATCTCTCAGGAGCACTGCTTCTGCTACAGCCAAACTAAAGATTTCTTCCGAGTGCAAATTGCTTCCATCCCCTCTTTGGAAGCTATTCTACCACTTCCATGTATTTCTGATTTCTTTTAACTCCTTTGCATTACAATGCCCTAAATATTCAGACCTCTTCCTACTAAATCACCATGCATTACCTCGCACTGGTATCCACCCAGGTGGTCCCGGCAGGTAGCTCCGTTCTGGCAGGGGCTGGAGTCACACTCATCCAGCTGCACCTCACAGTAGCTGCCTGTGTAACCCACTTGGCACTGACAGTGGTGTGTGTTACCAACATTGAGGCAATGACCAGAGTGCTGGCACAACTGGTCCACTGGGACTCCTGAAACAAAGTTAAATAAAGTGAGTAAACACAAAACACACTTGCTGCCAGTGCTGGGCAGCTCATCCAGGAATGAATATGGCTAGACCCAACAAACTGAAAATCTGAAATTTAAAAACTGGAGAGTTGCTCTTTACATTATGGTGGATCAGAACCAAAACTGGCTTCCAAGTGAAGTCACTGCTCCGTCCTCATTGGATCATGGGCACCAACCCATGAAGTATTTGTATTGCTGTATTGCTTTATCCTTGGCTGGTGAACATGCATCTGAAACGCTACTGCTCCTATACAAAGGTTCAGTGTTTGTACCTAGAGTGTCTGCAAAAGGTGTGGGAGCCTGATACCCCTCTCCTTTAACACTGAGTCTATTTGTCTGGATTTCCTGGACAAAAAAATGGCACAACANGCTCTGTCCTCATTGAATCATGGGCACCAACACTGGCAGGAAGTATTTGTACTGCTGTATTGCTTTATCATTGGCTGGTGAACATGCATCTGAGGCACTACTGTTCCTATACAAAGGTTCAATGTTTGTACCTAGAGTGTCTGCAAAAGGTATGGGAGCCTGATACCCTTCTCCTTTGACAGTGAGTCTATTTGTCTGGATTTCCTGGACAAAAAATGGCACAACACTGTCCATCTGCCTGGGCTACAAGCCATGTTCCTGGACAAAATTCACATTAACCAAATCTATCATACATACATCATCTAAAGTAGAAAATTACTACTTGGGGGGGCATGGTATAAACTATATAGGTAAATAGTGCACTTAGAAACCAGTATTTTCTGCAAAAATACCTGCACAGATCACGAGTTACAAGATGCAACAAACACAACTTTGTTGAGAGTATTTTACTTTAGAAGTGACTGTGATCAACCACCTGGAGGCAAAGCTCTCTGGAATTTCCAATGCATGCGGTGTCCACAGGTGTAGGGCAGGGAAGGAGGCACAGATTAATGATGCATGGAGAAGTGTTTTCAGTTAAAGCACAGAGGATGCTCATTTACCTCTTTGTGAAGCTGCCACTTGACACGAGACATTGGGCACATCGCAGTAAGCACCAGTCCAGCCAGAGGGACAGACACAGCGAGTCTGGGCCAGAGTCTGGACACACGTGCCTTTGTTCTTGCAGGGAGACTTGCTGCACAGATCCATAAGTGACTGCAAATAAAAAAAATCCACATGACATGGCACAGGAGGAAACACTGCTCAGAGAAGAAGTTCAAGACACAAAGGAAGGAGGGTCTGCAATACTGGTTCCATGTGGCACTGCAAAGAACGGGTACAGTGCTTCCCAAGTCTAAGCCATGTGCTTCACTAGCAGCCTCACAGCCCTAGGAAAGTGCAAATGCACACAGGAGTAAGGCCCAGATGGTAACATTATCTCAAGAGTAAGCTGACCCTCACACCTTCCTATGGAGGTGGATCCTTGGCTGGCTGGGTTTGAGAAAATTCAGTTTTATCTCAGACTAGGCCTCTAGTTCCACATTAGCAGGAGGGTACCAGCTATCAAGAGTAACATGTGCCCCTCCTTTTTCCAAACTCTTCCTATCTTCACTGCTTTTTGAGGATGACAGATGTGTTCCACATTTTCATCTTTGATTTTCTTTTTTATCGTAGGCTCACCATACCTGCTTTTGGCCTCGTTTGCTCTAGTATGGTCTCAATTTTTCTGTCTTCTGGTATTCAGCTGAAACCCCACAACAGTTTTATGAACTGAAGATGGGCTAAAGTCTACTGCTTTTCTTGATTCCTTGTACAAGTAACAGTTTCCAAACAGAGTCTAAAACTCAGTAAATCATCATATGAAAATGGAGTGAAGACCCAAAATAATTCTATCTGATGTAATATAAACCAGTCACTAACCATAATTTCCTTTCTAAGCACTTCATCTTCAAATTAATCCAGCTATTTGATTCATTTCAAGCTGACTTGAGGGAAGGATGAGGTTTTTTAAGTGGGTAGTACTGAATTTTGGCTGTAAAATGCAATTTCAATTGCAGAAAGTTCTGCTTTTCAGATGCAAACTGTCTCCTCACAAAGATTAAAGTAAAAAAAAAAAATCTGTGCTTTCACAGGCAACCAAAAAGAAACTTGGAATTAAGTTTTATCACATGTAGTTGAGCGTGAAGAAGAAAAAACACTGAGCCTCTGCATTTGTAATGAGTAGCTGACTGTTTTACATGCAAATTCTAAAACTTATGAATCTTTGTCTGATTTTGTGCTGCTTATTTAGCTTTGCTAATTAGGTCAAGCCAGTTTACTGCTAAGACAAGAACTACAGTGTAGCTGTAATCTATAAATCTCTCCAATAGAGCTTTGAGTAGTACTTATAAATTCTGATTCCTTGTGTAAAATGAGTAATACATTACGATCAAGCTTCTCCGAACCTAAAGCAGACTTTTTGAGAACCCACAACATTTAATTTGGGGACAGGAACATTAATCCTTTTCTCAAGTAAAAACAAAGCAAACATAACAGAAGAGGAACTACTGAACTCCACAGTACTTCAGGATCACTCTCAATGCTAATTCTCCCAATGAGGTTTAAGTGGTGTGCCTGGAATGCATAATCAGGGTAGCAGAGGGGTTGCTTTTTCATATCACTTCATTACTTTGCATTCACTTCCTCCATTAGCAATACCTAGAAGCAGACCTGACAATTTAATGTCTAGCAACATACTTCTGGAAAAGCACCTCCCCCACTGCCACTAAAATGGTTCTTTCCAACACTCACTGCTTTGCAAAGACTTGTTGGCACAAAAGAGAGTTGCAAAATTCTTACTAAATTGTCATGTTTTCCAGTAGTTTAAGAAATTCACCAATTCCTTTTTAAATAGCAGCACTTAAGACTGCTGGTGAAGGAAGCCAATATAGTGTTTACTATTCCAAAAGTAGAAATAGTCTCAAATCATTCTTGCTGTTTTGATAAGAATAGAATCTAAAGAAAGAACTCTGATTTGAAAAACAGTATTCTGTTTCCACTGTGATATGCCAAGTTTAGAGTTTTTAATAGGTACTAGTCAGTCATTTACAGTATACAGGGTTTGCAGCTCCCATGCTCAACTGTGGAAAACAGTAAATTGCCTGAACTTTAGTATGCAAGTAAGGCTAGAGATTTTTATTGAGGTTGTGAACAGGACAATCACGTCATTTACTGCCCCAAAACATTTTCTGGCTTCTTATGGAGGCAAAAAAAAAAAATCTACAATCAACCCTGATTAACTACAGCTCCCTGTAAAAAAATAAACCAGTTAAATCAAAGTCCTGCTACTCAGACTGATATTCTGTTTTTTGTTCTGTGCTTGTTTGTTATCGTTTTTTTTTCAATACATGCCTCTTGTCTTCAATCAGGATAATTTTATGCTTCAAATGAAATGCAGCCATTTGCAGAGCTTAGAAGCTGCTTTCCATTTAAGCAGAAAACTAATCTAGAAAGTTCCAATCATACCTGACCTCGTAAATAACCAAACATTTTGATCCTCCTTGTAAACAGGCACACTTGGTAGCAGGGTTGGAACCAGATGACCTTTAAGGTCCCTTCCAACCCATTCTACGATTTCCAGTTTTGAACAGGGGCAACTCATGGGCCAACCACCTCTCACTAGAACTGAAAGAACAAGAGCTCTGCCTCATTTCATACTTCAGATCTATCCCCGTCCCTTCTGCTCTTGGACAGCTCAAACAACAGTGTCCTCTGCAAGACAGGCAGCAAAACGTCACCCACCTTGCAGTTCTTGCCAGTGTAACCCAAGGGACATATACATCTGTACGTGCCCAGACTGTCCACACAAGTGCCCTTGTTCAGGCAAGGATGGGAATCACACTCATTGATTTCAGTGAGGCAGAAGGGTCCCGTAAACCCCACCGGACACTGGCAGCTGAAGGAATTGATTCCGTCCACACAAGTGCCTCCATTGAAACAGGAGCTGCAAGAGAGGGGGAAGGATGGTAAGCTGAGACAAAATGCAATTAGCTCACAGCCATAAACATGAGTGAAATAAGAGAGAAAGCCATATAACAGGATCTTCTGACCACTGCTAAGTTTCTGCTGAAGAAGCGTAAATCAGATAACAGCAATCCAAGGCGACTCCAGCTTTTACCTCAGCAGGCAAAGAAAGTAAAGCAGGGTTTCAGTGAGCCATTAGTGATGGGTGTAATTTATTTAATGAAATCTTCCCAGCTTCAGTGTGACCGCAAACAGTACTGAGCGTGGCTTGCTCAACTGATAAATTTTATTACAAATTACAATTGTATTACAAATTATGAGAAACAAAACAATTGGCCTTTTTTACAAGCTTCAAAGGAGTCAGAGTTATGTTTTCTCAAGGAAAACATTTGTACAACATGCAAAACACAAGCATGTTCTTTATTGAAATTATGTGAAAGTATTGGTATTGCTAAATCCCTTCCTCCTCTTCTCATGAGAACCTTAAGTCCTGATTTGTAAAACTACTCATACATGCCCTGGCAGATTTCAGATCAAAGGAATTATCCCCCTCAATCATAAGAAATTCTGTCAGTTTAGGTGTTCTAGGGAGAAATGACTGGGAAAGTTAGGAGTAGTGATGCCTCATGCAAAGTTGACTCAATTTTCCTTCCAAAGAAACTCCTGCTCCTCTGACTATAACCCTAGATCAGACTCAAGATAATCAGCTTGATAAAGTACACAAACCAAATTCATGCTTGTTATCTGCTTTGTGCACTGTCAAAGGGTATTTCCATGAGGGAAGCCACTGACTCACCCCCTTGAACTCGCAGTGCAAGAGTGCAAGTTTTAAGTACCTAAATTCTTACTGTGAAGCTCCTCTGTCTTACGGGCTGAATTCTGTTTTACAGGGAGCATAAACTGTTGATTACATTCATGCCAAAGCAAGGAGGGCAGAGGAGTTGTCAATCACTGCGTGTGTTTCACTGGAACCAGGTACCTCTCTCCAAAAGGAGGTGGCACTCTCTCGCAGGCAGCTTCTCACACAAGACACGGAAGAACTATTTGAACCAAATTCAAATCAGCCAACCACCATGGCGCTCTTAAGTATAGCCCAGTAATTTTGGTTGAGAAGGTGTGACTGGTTTAGCTTGGCAGACCGTTGAGAATTGCTACATCCTTAATTCATACCTGCAAGACTGGTTTCTGTCCTGACTGATAACAAAAACAAGAACAGGATGAACCTCAAGGAAGAGCCAGGCATTCTGCTAAAACACCCAGCATACTTCACTCGATTAAACAACTGTTGTGCAAATTAAACACGCCCTCATCAGTGACACAATCCTGTTCTTAAGAAAAAGATATTAAAATACTTCCTCCCCCACAAATGCAATTTTGTAAAAGATAAGAAAGATCTTTTCTAGGTATGCAGAAAATACATGAGAATACCAAGAGCTTTGCATTTAGGCAATTTGTCTCTGGTAACCAGACTAGAACAGACTACTTTTTAATAATTTTCTTTAACCGTTTCAAGATTTATTAGAAACTGTTTCCATTTGAGAATCTGAAGTTACTTACATCAATCCTAACGAAGCTTAAAATAAATATGCAGGCAGATGATGGAATCACAGGGTTAACTCTCAAAGAGCTTTTAAAACTACCACATGAACCATTCATATAAGGACCAGTTGCTGAGCTTTTTAGCTCAGTTCCACACCTCCCCCTTTAGAATGACTTCAGGTTTTATCTCAACACTGCTAAACAACATTCAATTTGTGAGCATTAAAAGACCCCTAATGATTAAATCTTTCCAGTGCAGGATTTGTGGATTTAGTGTTTCTCCTGGTTGCTTCTTCACATTATTTGTTGTCAATAACTCAATTTAGGACTAATTTATTTTTCCTGTCTTTCTAAGAGTTGGCCATCACTTCCACTTCTGTAGCTTTTGTATTTCTCAACACAGTAACCATTCATAACCAATTATTTCCCCTCCTCTATAAGATAATGGTCTTACAGAAATATAAATTATTTATATTGTGATAAGCTAGCACCTATAACTGCTTTAACTTCTGTTAAAGGCTGTCATATTTGCCCTATAATGGAACTAAGCTTCTAACTAGAAAAACATTAGAAGAAACTGAAGATCAAATCTGATGGGCAACTGCCTTTCGGCTAAACAAGCTTTCCTTGCGTGAATCACAACTGTGTCTGTGAACAGTGGCAGGAAAACAGATCCTCATTGTTAAAGCCTGCCTCTGAGCAGGACTGACTTCAAGGTATGAGCACACAGTGTGTGGCTCCCTGGCACTGCAGCACCGTGGAGTCACCTCACCTCTCGGTGCATTCATCGATGTTGTTCTCGCAGTTGGTTCCCTCAAACCCAGGCGGGCACTTGCAGGTGTAGCTGTTGACGTAGTGGGTGCACGTGCCCCCGTTCCTGCACGGCTCACTCAGACATTCGTTGGTGTCTGTCTGACATTTATCTCCGTGAAATCCAGGTAGGCAGATGCACGAGAAGGAGTTTATCCCGTCCACACAGGAAGCTCCGTTTTGGCAGGGATCTAAGATAGAAGCATCACAGTGAGATGTTGAAATGGGTAACAGTGAAAGGCCAAACCTAGAGTAGTTGCTTTTAGAAAAAAAACAAACAAACAAAAATCACAGATCCCAGGGTGTGACAGACTACTGACAAGTTTTTCTGAGCCACTTTATGGAATATATAACTGCAAAGCATTATCAATAACAAATTCACAAGAAGCTATGGATCAAGGCCAAGCTTCAGGGTCTAAAGGTTTCCCTGCTGCGATTTGTTCAACAAAAATCAGTGAAGCCAGACCCAAAGTCTCTTGGTTTAAAATTCAAACTCTGCTTTTTTTGACAGATGCCTACTGATTAAGACAATAAAAACACGGGACAGCAACTGTTTCTTCTTCCTTTCCAAGTTTTATTCGTAAGAGAACTTAGCACATTGTCTCTTTACCAGAGACTGCTCAACACACAAGAGAACTTGTGTGCTTAATTTTTAGCATGAAAGCAGTCCAGTCAAATCCAATGTGTAAGTGTATATTAGCATATATGTGAGCAATTATACCTTACTGAGCACTTAACATTTTTCCCAGTATCAAAAGACTGACTGGGGAAAGGCTGGTAGAAAAGCTCACAATTTCATACAACACCTTGGATTCCCCTCACCTCTGCATTTCTTGACATTTTCTTTATTCCTACCATACTCTTGCTACTTGCATGCCACCAATTCTTGGTCTTAAGCCACCCCCTACTACTGTATTCCTTCTACTTCCACAAGGACCAATCTGCCTGAAAGATTTCTGCCATTCAGTAATTTCTTCCTGCTTTGCTCCTTCCACTTTTGGATTTAAGACCCACATTCCTGAAGCCAGATTCCTTTTCTACTCTGCATTCCACAGACCAAAAGCCTAGTATATGAAGGCAGAGAGGGGAATTGGGAGGAGGGAGGAAAAAGAGAGGCAGGGGGGCAGGGGGAAGGGGGATGAAAAATAGATTACTGAGCTCTATTTTGAATTTATGATTATTTTTAAGTACTACTAAAATATGAAGCTCAAAGTGCAAATAGCCTCCACAAAAAATCTGCAGTTTAACATAAGCATAAGATTATTCTGTTCACTGGGAAATGAAGAAATGTAAAAGCTCATTTATTGTCTGAGAAATACACTCACATGATAAAAATTTGTGTTATGAGATACACCTGCATCCATTTAAAGGTCATTTGACTACTGCAGAGAAAAAGCACATTCAAAGCGAGACCCCTGGCAGCTATAAAATGTTGTGTCTGTGGCAGTCAGCCATGTATGAGTGAAGCCAAAAGCTGTGCATTAATTCTCTGTGCCACACATTTACTGTCAGAAGAAGGAGACTCGGGTATCAACTTTTCAATAAGTTCCTGGTTTTGGAGGGTTTGTTTGCTTCATAGATTAAAGACATTTGGCTCAAGGCGTGGAAGGTTTTTGTTATGGTAAATGAAATCAGCTGTGGCAGTAATTTGAAATGCTTCTTCAGCCTCATGGGTGTGCTGCCTAACAGACAACACGGGGGGAATCTCACAGCCCTCAGAACACTTAGGAGTAGAGAGATGGCCCAGCTGTTCAAGAGAGAAAGAGGAACACTTTGAAATCGTTTTTATCTTCAGACACCCACATGAAAACTAACAGGACAGGCAATGATTTTGTTGGCTTCAGTGAGCACAGTTCTGGGTCACGGCACCACAACATTTTTTGTACTGTACCTGTTTGCTCAGAAAAAAGGCATCAAAAGCTGAGGCTGAGCCAGATGTCTTAGAAGTTCTTTCAGCAGTGCTTCTTTGAGGGCTCCCACAGTAACTTTTACTAATAGGCTTGTTTGGATCCTTCTCTACAGCAGTCACAAATTTACATTTCTTTTTCAATGCAAAACACAACTTGCCAAATTCATATCTAAAGTCTTTAAGACTTCAGTTTGGTTCTAAGCTAATCTAGTATAAAATAGGGGTTTTTTTGTTTAGGTTGTTTGTTTGGGGGTTTTTGTTTATTTAGTTTGGTTGGTTTTTTTTAAAGAGCCAGCCCATCAAAAAATTAACTCCCCCAGGGTTTGATAAAGCACTTTTCAAATAGTAACAGATGAACTTATAAACACATGACACTTCTCTTTGATTTTATCTGATGATGATACAGAATATGCCCAGCAAGAAAAAGAAGCTACTATGTATTTGGTTTCTCTTGTAAACAGCAGTGTCAAGGGCATGAAATGAACACTTGTTTTCTTGCAATTTAACCCATTTCAGTACACATCAGTGTATGGGCTACCCTCCTGCAACTGATATCTTCCTGATGCTTAATTTGTTTTCAAATATGGAAGTGGAACAGGACCCGCTCTCTCAAGAACAGTAAGAGACATTTCAGGAAAGACTGCTGCACCCCAGGTTCCCACCACACCTCAGTCAAGCTTAACATAAAAATATAGGTAAGCCCTGCAGTGGTACTTCCAATTGATGTATTAAAATTTCAGGCAAATATAGTTCTTCATTTAACAGTGCTTCTCATTAAAGTATGTAAAGCTCTAAGGACCTTTACAAGTTAAGTATCTGGGAACAACAACTGCTATCAGCTGTATCACTGTAGTCCATTTCTAGCAGCTGAATGTGATGGGTTTTGACTGCCTCAAACATGCAAGTCTTACAAAGCTGAGGTGTGGGGTTTCTTCCTTTTGGCAAGAGATCATAAGAGGCCTTTCAGTATCTGTCAAACAGCAGTTTTTAAAATGACAGCAAAATTATTTCCAGGAAAAAATGGAAAACACAGAGCAATGTGCTGCTACTCACTTGAAAGGCAGTCATCGACGTTACTGTCACAGTCTCCTCCAGTGAAGCCAGGCCGACATTCACACAGGTAACTGCCTTGAATATTATGGCACAGAGCATGATTTTTGCAGGGCTTGGAGAGACATTCATCAATATCCACCGTACATCTCTCCCCTGAAACAGGGAGAGCCCAAAATTAAGACCCCTCCTAAGGCAACAATCACAAGGCCCAACGCCAACACTGCTCAGCAACTGAAAGAACAGCATGTCCCCCATCCACGTTACCTTCCCAGCCCGGGGCACACTGGCAGGTGTAGCCTTCAGAGTCAGGAGATTCTTGGCAAATTCCTGAGTTCTCACAAGGATCAGGGGAACAAGGAGAAACCACTACCTGGCAGTTCACACCTGGAGAGCAGAAGGGGGGAAAAACAGAAGAGTACGCTGCTAAGAGCTTGGCACTTCTTGGAAGAATGAACAAAGAGATTGTAACTTGCATGTTTATCCCACACACCAGTGGACATATTGCCAGCATTGCCACATTTGAAATATCTCAGCAGAAAGAAAAGGAGAGCAGAGCACTCCTCATGGGCTCAGTGCAGAACAGCAGACATGGTAACTTTGAGTTAACGTTCCTTCAATTCCCAGTGAATTTAT
Source organism: Pachyramphus minor (assembly GCA_013397135.1). Classification (NCBI taxonomy): domain Eukaryota; kingdom Metazoa; phylum Chordata; class Aves; order Passeriformes; family Tyrannidae; genus Pachyramphus; species Pachyramphus minor. The sequence continues at coordinate 222,100 of VYXB01005615.1, forward strand.
ATAATCTTCATGATTTGCAAAGAAAATTAAGCTTCCAACAGGACATTTCTTAATGAGTCCAAACAAGGCTTACATATGATCTTACTAAGTATTTTACTACTGTATCATGTCTATACAAACTGACTAACTTAACTTCATATAGCCACAGCATTTCCCATCTTGATTCCTATTTCCATGAAGTTTAATATAAAGTAATCACATTAAGGGTGCAATGAAGTGACGAGGAAAAAGTTAACAGTTTTCTCTGAATTTTCACCTTTGAATCCTTTCCTGCAGTTACATCTATATCCATTCAACAGATCTTCGCAAGTTCCTCCGTTCTGGCATGGGTTTGATTTACATTCATTCCCTTCTGTGGAACAGTAATCTCCTATCCAGCCTGGGTCACAGACACACTTGTACCTTGAAAGGCAAAACAGTAGTAATTTTAGAGCATTCTGAAATAACTCCTCTACCAGTTTCTCCTGCAGATTAGATTTGTAGAGAAAAGCAGAAGACCCCTAAGTTACATTTGTGCTACGGAAAATAAACCCTCCCTTAAAACCACACTTCCCTCCGTTACAGTTTTCACAAAGTGCTTAGTCAACCAGCAATATGTTTCTGCTTTGATAAGACCATCTCAACATGTTCAAACAAAGACAGAAAACAAAAAAGGTTAAAACAAAAAGTGCAGGGGAACAATAGGTTCCAAAGATAACTAGACTGATTTAATACAACAGCTGGCTGGGAGCAGGAGCAATCTTCTCCATCACATTTCAAAATCTGAAGTGGAGCACTCTCCACCTATATGACATAGAACCAAGGACTTGGTGAATCACCCTGGACTCAGGCCATACAACACATGCTGCCCTCTCTCCCTGTCCTGCAAACAGGACTTCTTTTATCTGGCACACATGTAAGGTGTACGTGGGCATAAACGTGACAGATGACAGACAAGATGAACCAAAACATTTGTTTCCCAAACTTACACAGAGGCTGACTTAGCAATACAGGCAGCTTTCCTGCCAGCTCCCAGGAAAGTGCTGAATCTTCCCCTACAGACCTACCCACAATGGTAAATCACTTCCTTGCCCAACTGCTGACAACACTTCCTGAGACACAACGCATATTTGGGACGTTCAGCTACTCCATGTACAGTTGAGAACCTTCACAAACAAGACTTCCCTGTTGTCTCCACAGGCCCTGTGCTCCCAGACTTAGCATTACCAAAGAGAGATCTGATTTAGGTCTCCTGAAATCAACACTTGGTCTTCCTGGATGGGAAGATTCAGAAGCAACTACTGCCATCAAAATAGTCAGAGAGCTTTTCTTCCTTCTTCCAGGCATGCAACAAAAGTAAAGCTGAGCAAAGCTGAGTAAAGAGTAAAGCTGACAAAATTCAGCCTTGGACAAACTGTCCTGAGTCAAATATCGCTCTGTCTCCTGGTACAAAAGTTGTCAGCTTGTTCCTTAATAAAGTATTTGGGTAGCAAGAACAGCACAAGCCAACAGAGTCACTATGCTCAACGTTTTAAGGTTTAATAGAATAGATAGCTGCTGCTTCCCAGAGATTTAATTTGAACCATTTCTTTATTTCAATTGCATTCACTCCACTCATTTGAATCACCAAACCCTCCCTTTAGATGGTGGTAGTCCACCCTTCACTACATACAACCAGCAAAGAATGCAAGGCAGGACGGAAAATCCTACGTTTGAAACACCAGACTGTAGCTGGTGGTCTTGACTGAAGGTCTACACCTTACTGTGATTATGTCATGGGCAGCAGATAATTATGGATTCTAATATAAGAAAAATCAGAAACCTCAAGTCAAGATGAAACTCTGGGCAAAGCAAGAAACAATCAATGCAGAAGGCAGCAGATAAGTTTAATGAGTACTCACCCAGTTGCAATATGTGTGCAGTTGCCATGCACACAGGGGTTGCTCAGACATCCATCTGCCTGTGACTGGCAGTGGGGGTGGTGGTAACCTTCAGGACACACACACCGGAAGCCATTCACTTCATTTATACACGTTCCACCATTATGACAAGGGCTGGATGTGCATTCATCGATGTCCACGTTACAACGTGGGCCTAGGGGAAAAAAAAAAAAGCCAATACTTACTAAGTATTTGCTTTGCATGTCTGCAAGAACACACCCTGAGACACAGCTCAGCGAAGCCTGTGCAGCAGGACGGAGCTTGCACGCGTCCACGCTTTAACTCAAGCCAAGAGAAGCATTTCTGAAAGATGCAGCACTTCTCTGTGCCTGGAAAACAGCACTTACATTCAACAAGTATTTACAAACCATTCAAGAACCTCGACAGAATTCCACTAAAAATCATTGGTTAATATTGATTAGGAAAGCAAAAAAAACACTCAACTGCATCATGCTTGCAACAAACCTCTTGAGCTCCACTTGTCATAGCCCTGCTCTTCTGCTTTGAAGTAACTACCCTTTGAACAACCAATACTGCCAAATTGTCTGCAGTAAATACAGTTCTTGTGGTTTATTGAGCAAAAGGGGCTCTGAAAAACACCATTTCCTGTTTTGCCTGCCTCTGATTACGACTGCAAGATCCTTGAAGTAGTGACCAAAAGGTCTTGTGAAGCTGGAAAGCTAAACAAAGTGAACAGTGCGGTAAGTTGAAAGCATTTTTAACATAAGGAAGGGACAAAGTAACGAGACCCCACACAAGACAGCTCTTTAAACACTGGAATATGCTAATTCATCATTTTACTGAATCATTTTAACAGCATAACAGTAAGAAGTCCAGCAGGATAACAAATATGGCATACCAGCAACAAAGAAGAGTGAAAGGCATGAGTTCTTCCTGTTCTGAGGACTAAAGAGTATCATTATGCCAAAAGAAGGAAGGAAGGAGCATCAGAAATTTAGAAAGATGCCAAGAGACACATGAAACCTTTTAGTGCTATTTCTAATGCATTTCAGATCTATTCTAATTAGAATCATTCAGTAATAAACAGTAACAAACGTGATGAGAAAACTGTTATAAACAGTACCAACTGCCTTACAACAATTATTTTATAAGCATATTACCCTACATGGCTCAAAACCCAAAGTGCTGAGATGTGCTTTAGTCATCAGAAATAGCCCTGATGTAGACTTACAGTTTTAAGCATGGATCCAAACATGCCTAACTGCTTCTTTTTTTCCATCCTGCTTTTACTGTATCAGATAAATTTTATAATTTAAAAAGGAAACAGAAAAGACCATGCAATGAAAGAGAAGTACTGAAAAAAATCAGGTTATTCATCTGGAGACTTCAGAGTGGAGAGCTGCTCAATAAAACACTGAGTTAATGCTCTGATTTCACAGAACGAGAAATACAGTTCATAGTCAAAGCCCAAGGTAGTGTCTAATCAAACACCTCTCTATATTATCCACAATCTCTCTGTCCCTGGAAAGATGCTGTAAATAATAAACCAAAGTCACATGGGTTTATTTGTTATAAAACCAAGAACCGTGAATTGGACATAATTACCTAACAAGAATGGCATTTCACAGCACAGATTAGGCCATTTTTCTGCCTGGTAGACCTTGCTGTAATGTAAGACGCTGAGATTCAAAGATTAGAAGGACTTACCGAGATACTAACTGAAAACCTTGCAGTCAGTATGCAAAGAACAGCTTCCCTGGCTACTCGGATAACCATCTTCAAAACAATTCAAAGCTACTGGGGAGCTGAATTTACCTGTAAATCCAGGTTTGCAGGCACAGTTGTAGCGATTAATGCCATCAATACAGTCCCCATGGATGCATGGGTTACTTGCACAGTCATCAAAGTTATTTTCACAGTTTACTCCTACAGGGAAAAAAAGTTTGAGGAATAAGGAGGCCAAATCTTACAAAGAAAGCAATGAAACTATTTCCCAGAAAAAGCCAAATTAAGAATCCCAACTGCTTGGAAGTTACACATGCACTGGGACAGCTTAAACAGGTGATGATGCAGAAGTACTGCAACACCAAGGAGTGTCATCTGAGTCACTGGGTACTGACTGACTATGACCCTGAACTTGTACTAAATGTTTAAACAAAGGAATAAACCATTTTGAACGCTATGCCTGTTTTTTCTGCCTGCCTGAATTTTTTGAGTAAAGAGGAAATAAATTCCTCAAGGCCAGTTGCAGTACCAGTGAGGGTTAGGCAATCCACACAAACACACCAAAATTCTGCAAGGAAAAGTAATGTAAAAACGACACTCTCACACATCAAGCTTATCTCTGTCTGCAAATTTAGCACACACCAGAGCACACACAAGAAATGATTAAATGCTTGATTTCTGTTAGAATCCACCCCTCCCCTTTGTGCATTTATGTACCTGAAGTGCCCAGCAAACAGTTGCACTGGTAGCCGTTCACCAGATCGATGCAGCGCCCTTGGTGGAGGCAAGGATTGCTGTGGCACTCATCTATCTGCTCACTGCATATGGCACCCATGTAGCCAGGATTGCACACACACGTGTATGAATCGATTCCATCTTGGCATTCCCCATGGTGGCAAGGATCAGGATCACAGTTGTTGATATTCTCCTCACACAGAAGGCCAGTAAAACCTAAGGAAAAACGACAGACGGGAGTAAGTAAGAAGTGAACTGGTGTGATGCTCCAGTGAATATAATGCAGATATAGGAAGAATCATATCAAGAATCAGCAAAGTGGCAGAGAGCACAAAGGGTGACGGGGCACCTCAACTGCATTTCCAGCCCTGGAAAACAACACTCTCTACAGTTCACAGCATTACAGAACAACACCATGCATGGAGAATCCTGGCATTGGAAGAGGTCACCTTTGGTTTATTTGGAACAGTAGCCATCAGAGAAACCATGTAAATCTGAGTATTTAGTAGATCAGTATAAACTATCTGAAGGCAGGCTCCTGTCATTATTTCCTCTACACAATAACAGGGGGACAACGGGGGGTTGACCTTGTTAGAATGAAGATGCTGCTGAAGCCTTCCAAAGGCAACTCCCTTGGCTCACGTCAAAGCTTCTGCAGTTCTGCTTATTAAAAATTTTCTTTTCCATCTCATTGGAAAACCTTTCAGTAACTGCAATCAAGCACCAACTGCAAATTCATTAAGGGCTGCATGCAACCTCTTCAGTTAGGAGCAATGAAACAAGCAGCAGTTTGGCCTGTTTCATTCTGCTTCAGCTGGGAAACATCCTGAGCAACAGAGAAGGACAGGATCTATTCACAAACAGGGCTGAAACAACAGTTCAGGAAGGTAAGAGCAGCAAACAACTCCCTCAAGAGCCCTGTTTTCCATAATGGAGCAGAGCTATATGAAACAGGGCCAATTTAAAATAAATGGTTTTCAGAGCTGAGGTTTTGGACCAACAGCTCATGCTACCTCTTCCAGCAGCTGAAGATTTGGAAGGTAGAACTTCAAATTTCAAGACACTAATTGGGGTCTGATACAAACCAAGCTTCAGGGAATTTCAACAGCTGAAGAGTGATTCTCACCTGAGTATTACAAGTGGATAACAGGCTCCCCATTTTTCTTACAGGTTTGTGGTTATTTCTGTGGTCAAACATACCAGGTGACGGCTAACATTTCCAAGTTCTGCGAACGTATGCATGGATGAATGGGTGTGGAAGTAGGTGGGGAGAGGGAAGGGAAGCTAGTTAGAGAGATGGATATAAAAAGATGTTAGGGAAGGAAGTAAAACAAACTGGTAAGGGGACAAACGGTGGTGGGGATGGGGGGGTGGAAGAGGGCAGAGGAAAATAAAAGAGGAAAGACCTAAGACAACTCAAGAAAAGAAAAGCCATGATCTACCACTGGGAAGGAGAAGTGGAATAATGCCAGAAGGGAAAGAAAAGACAAAAAGCAAGCAGTAAATAGAGCTATCTGTACAGCATTTGGCCAAACATTTTGCAGTTTTCAATCACGTCGGCAGCTGGCGATTACCATTCAGGGAACACATATCACTCATATTATGAGATTAATAGAGCAAGAACATACTCAAACATTATTTTCCAGTAACTGACCTGCCCCAATGATGAATTCCGCATTTCAGTCTTATAGAAGGCTGTCAATATTAAATATAATACTTAGCATACATTTGTTCAAAAATTATTACCTTGCCTCCTATTGTAGCTCAACTGAACCACTTATAGATCAGATATATTTCTGGATCTCTTAATTGAACATACCTTACTGAGATAAGATTCCCCTCTTTGCAGACGAGAGTTAGACTAGGAAAAAACACTTGAATATAGAACATCAGAATCCCTCACACAGGATGGAAAAAAGCCCAAGTACAGAGTCCCTCTTCCATTTTCAGTCAAAGATTTAACCAAGGATTTTACTAAGTGGTGCTGCTTCAGTAACATACATTTGGTTGCTTTCAGCCTGTTCCTTGAAAATACTCCATACATCATTTGTCTTCATGGAAGCACTTGTCTTCCCTCCTCATCTGGAAAATCTAGAATTTCTGTACTGAGGTGGTTTAAGCAGTTTTAGTGCCAAATTCAGAACCTGCTTTTCAAGGTACATCTCTCCACATTGTCCATCACCACATGACTCAAAACCCTCCTAGGCCTGATAAGCTCTGCACTCTCAGTGAATAAAAGCAACCAGACCACACAACAGCTTAAGAAAGAATTTCTAAGATAGTTTCCAAGTTTGGTGAAGATTTGAGTTTTTCCTTCTTTTTGCAAGTGTCAGCTTAGTCTGTCACATGCATTAATCCAAAGGAAAATGCTGACCACAATAATTATTCCTCTGCTGAACTACTGCATTCTCCTTCTTTCAACAAATTCAATGCTTCTTCAGGCATTTGGGAATGGTGGAGAGTGTGTGTGTGAAAAGGCAGGCTATTTTTTGGTTAATCTCTGCTACACTCTGTACAGGGCAGAATAGATTAATGAAGTCAAATTTACCTTAACAGTTTGATTATTGGAATGATTCAAAATGGGAAAAATTGCACATAAATCTAGCCAACCTAACAGTACATTTCTGGGACAAAGGTAGTTCCATGAATTGTTCGGCTTCTTCCCTAATGGAAGAGCTAAAGCCAAGGCATTTGAAGCACAAGCAATGTATCAGGCACCATTAAAAGCAACCAAAAGTAGTTCCTTATTGAGAACTAGAATATAATAGCTCTGAACCCTCTCATTTGACCAGATGTAAAAATTAAGATAAAAATATATCTACATCACCCCTGGAGGCTCAAAGTTAAGAAAATCCTATAATTAAACCTGACGCTTCTAAATATGTAATTAACCAGGCTGTAAAGGCATTCAAAAAACCCCACCTGAGTTCCATCCAGAGCTCTATCAAAATTGCTGCATGATACTTGACAAATCATTTTACCTACACTCTGTCAGGCAGATATTGTGTGGTCACAACTGCTACAGCGTTTCGATTTTATCCCTTTGACATAAAATAACCTGATGTAACAGAAATCTGAATACACAGTAGCACTGCTCTGTCCATCTCTTGTATACTATATAATCTGACTTGGAAGAGAGAAAGGTGAGCCACAGATAAAAGGCTTCACACCCCTGCTTTTCCTCACTTGGATTCCATAGTAAATACAGAAGAAGTTGTCATCATCTGGGAAGCAAAAGATGAGGATGAAAGAGGGAGGCCAGAACTCCCACTGATTGAGAACTTGACTATCACAAGTAAAAAGCTTGCTGCACTTCAAGATTTTCTCTGTGCAAAGGAGTAGACAAGGCTTCACAACAAACAACCAATATTTCAGAGAAAGAGAGAAAGAGTGCTGACACTTGAGCCACCCCTTTGTGTATTTCTGTTACATGTGATCTCCAGTCGCAGGGGCTCTGAACACAAGACTAACCTGTGGCACACTGGCACTCATAGCCATTGGGATGGTCGATGCATTTGGCTCCATTGAGACATGGCGTGCTGGAGCAATCATCTATGTCAATCTGACACACGGCACCACTAAATCCTGAAAGGCAGAAAGGAAGATGAAAATCCAGGAAGTCATTTGAAGTAGTTCATCTAGACAACTGCACCGTCAGGAATTATTTGTCAGCTAATCCTTAAAACCACTCAAACATAAGCTCAGCAAATCTAAATTCAGTTGCATCATTAAGCACACACACCACGCCCTGGTGGGTTGGTTCCTTGTCCAAACCACCAGCCAAACTGTAGTTTCTGTCCCCCAGGTCAAAGGAGCCCCATCTTGCAAACTGAGACAGCCAAGTCAAACAGAATAAATAAAGCAGACAGAGCACAGGTGGTGCCCACCACTGCACAGTGTGCCCTGCCTGTAAAACTGAGAGACCACCAATGAAAAACCTCCAAGTAATCAAAGCAAGCAGCTAAAAATAAAAACAGCAGTGCATACATCACTAGAGCCTTCAGACCAGAATTAGCCCAGCTGTATGGAATGTGGTATGATACAGCTCTGGAACTTTCAATATGCTTCTTGAATTAGTTAACGAAGTACTGACAGGTTATGTCAAATGATGCAGATCCTTAGTCGCTTCAAGAAAAAAATTAAAACCTTCAGGAATGCTTCTTGGAGGAAGGAACCAAAGGAGGAGCCAGAACATCATTAGCCAATAGGAAGGGATACAGAATAGGCTTTTGTCATATATATTCTGAACTTAAAACATTTTGTAAGCCATAGAGAAAACAAGTGATGTTCACCCTACAGTTAACACTGATCCCTCAGCTCAGCATTTTTCCTTTTCTAGTGGAGCCCAATCCACTCCCTCCTCATGCAAGGGGCATAAAATATAGTGATGCAAAACTGGCTTCTACCTAAGAATCTCAGAGGGATGTTAGCATGCAGAGGGTCTGATCTTTCAAATGTGTTGAGAATCTCACTATGGTTTCCACAATAACAGAAGTTCATGCTGCCAACTACTCTTTTACATAAGTGTCCAACTGTATGTTTCTCAACACTTATCCCAATTACAGGCACAATATTATTGCAGCCAATACATCACTATTCTTGTTTACTAGCCATTGCAACTCACACATTCAAACAGATGCTGGTGCCCTAAGACAACAGAACCTCACAAGAAACGTATCACTGACAACACCTGTGCAGTTCTTGGTAGGGTGAAGCAGGAAAAGCTTCCAGAAGTAAGAACTTACCAGGAGGACAGACACACTGGAAACGGTTGACTTTATCAAGACACTCTCCATTGTTCACACAGGGGTTACTTAGACACTCATCAATATCTTCTTCACAGTGAACACCTTTAAAACCTGTTAAAAAAATTGAAATAAATCACAAGAGGTGACAGAAGAGATGAGTGAAGGTCCTTGAAAGTGCCTCTTATACTAGTGCTGAAAGCCTAACCCTAATTTCACTGGAAGTCTGCAGTTTGGACAGAACCTATGAGGTAAGAATATACACCAGAGGTTAAGTCACTGCAGAGGTTACAAAGGGATGTTGAAGTGTATTTTTCACTGTTGCTGAAGATGTTCACTTAATCAGTGGCAATAGAAGTTTGTGCTGAATTCACATCTAACGTTTTCTTCCACTTGAGGAGAAGGTGTTATGTTTTAATACTTTGAAAGATATCAAATATATATATCAATATATATATATCAATAATATATTACCTTATACAAATACAAGGTAAAAGGTAAAAAAAAAAACCACACCACACAGTAGATTATTTCAGCTCAAGGATTTTTAGCTAATGGCAGGGTACAAGAAAAACTTTAGGAAAGGTGACATACTTATGACTAGAGTTCCACCCTTCAAAATAGATTATATATTAATAAAAACTCATTGTAGTTGCCATGGTATCATCCAATCACCTGCAGGGGTCACAATTCTTTCATTGTCTCTTATAAGAATGTGTAACTGTCAACTTGCATTCTTTTTCTTTTTTTACCACTTTCTATCAGAGAGTAAAATAGCAGACTACATTAGTCACTGGTATGCTGGCCATACAAATTTTACAAGCATGATTTCAATCAAGTAACTTTCTTTACAGTTATTTCCTCAGGTCAGCAGGAGCTTACTTCATTTGGGGTATTTTAAGCAAATAACCTGAACACTATTATCCTAGATCATCATATGCATACCTTAAAACACAGTCACTCCTTTCAAGTTTGCACCTGCTTTGCTTTCACAAAGGTAAGTTTCTGCACATGCACTTGAGCAGGTACAGTAACAAATATGTTCTCACATACTCCAGCTCAGAAAGCTAACTTCCTCTGCTGATGTAGAGATTGGTTTCTTTCTCAGTCCTCTAATTGCTTTCTCCCTCCCACACACAGATGCCAAGTCCTCCTGGCTGGTGCCGCCACAGCGGGCTCTCTCTCACTGTTTCATTTAGCCTCACCCCTTGCAGCTTTATGTTCCACCTCAGCAGAGCAGAGCTGGCAACTCTCGCTGTGCTCTGCCTTCTGCTTTCTTCCTTTGTTGGGGGCCCCATCCTGGTCAGAAACTCCCCTCACCTGGCATACAGAGACATGTGAATCCTCCGATTTTATCCAGGCAGGTGGCATCGTTTTGGCACGGATTTGAGTGGCATTCATTGATGTCCATTTCACAGCGAGGTCCTGTGTACCCCTTCAAACACTCACAGTGGAAAGAGCCTTCTGTGTTGACGCATTTTCCAGCATGTTCACACGGATTGCTGTTTGCTGCAAGGAGGATACATAAATGTGTGTGTCAAAACCTCTCCTCAAAGCAGGAAAGCCACAGCATTCTTTATTAGTCATGGTCTTTTCCAGTGGTCATTCCTTTCTGTCAAGTAATACCAGGGAAAGATTGTTCATCCTCCCGGGGCAAGGCTACTGGGACTGACAAAAACCTGGACCAGTTACTTTCCTGTCAGAAGGGCTGTTGTCACTGCCAATAGACCAAAGGAGCAGCTCTGGTCCATATTACTAATGACAGTTCTCAAGACAAGAACATCATCTAGAAGGCTTTAGAGAATTAATGATTCTTTCAAAGCCTTATCTCTAGATCATCTTTTGCATTTACTCCCAAGGCTGAAAAGATGCTGCCACAGCCACAAAACAAGCAAACTTGTCCGTTGTGTGCTTTCAAAAAGAGACTGCATTCTTGTCCAAGGCAGACTGAGGAACAAAATTCAAAGAAGTGCTTCTTTCCAGCACTTGCATGAGTGCTGGTTAGGTATTACCTTCACGCATCACACTCTAGAAGCATGAACGAGCACTCACAAAACTGTAAGTAAGTCTGTAAGAGTCCAGTTAATCCTCAAAACAACACAACAGCATACTATCAGAGAACTACAGCTTTAAAAGCTCTTGTGGTCACCAGTCTTGGAAGGCACTCAAAAGATCCAGCCATGTTCTGGCTGTCAAACAGCCTTGATATATTTTTATTGAGGCTGTAGCTACAACAGCTCCCACACGAACTGCAGTACTTTCATTGTACCCTGCAGGTCTAAGGGACAGCTTAATTATCACATCTGTTTGCATGCACTCCTCTCACAGTGCTAAAGCCCTCTTGCACAATGAAGAATGGTTAAGCATCTCATTGCTTTTCATATTCCAGAGGCTAACAGTTCAGACACAGACAACTCTTCTGACTCAGCCCTCTGCCCTAAGTCTCACACAAGATTTAAAACCCATCTAAAGACACTGAAATGAAAGGCAGAGAGCAGGAAAGGAGTCACAATTATGTCGAGAAGCCTTGACAAAACATGTATTTTTGCTCCTCTGTTAGTTCATAAAGCATATGACTCAGCTCCCTGTGCGTATACTCACATAGAGCAAACTCACCCATTGCACATTCATCCACATCCTCAGTGCAGTCTGCTCCCTTATGGCCTTGAGGACAGGTGCAGATGTAGTTTCCATTCACAGGATTGGTGTCACACAGAGCACCTTTCTGGCACGGATTGCTAACACAGGCGTCATCCAAGTGGCACAGGAGACCTAGTGAAGTATCCAAGAGTTTATTGAAAAAGTGGGATACAGCAGTCACACTGTATGTTACATTGTCATATTCCCTGTCCTGATGTTTCAGAGACTCTCACAGATAGAGGCTTAAGCAATATCTTACAGGCTTCAATCTATAGACTACCAAGGGGATTTTACCACACACTTATTTAACATTATATTTAAATACAGATTCTGTGACTTTAAAGGTGTCTCCAGCACTTCTGGAACAGTGAAATGGCTGACCATTACCAAAATGTCTTTCTTGTAGCACTTAATGAACTCTTCTCTGTAACCAGCACGATAATTTTTCTGACAGCTGAAAACACAGGTGCAACATGAAGCTCACTTTCTTAATTCAGATATGCTGATCACTTGTATTTCCAGGTAGTAATTAGGAAACATATTTTTATGTAACATAAGCCAGCAAATTTTCCATCACACCAGTGAAGATGCCTACATCCTCACACACACAAAAATATCTAAGTTTGCCTTCTAGACTCGTACAATTACCATAAGTGGCACAGAGGAAGTCACTCATATGCACAACTTCTCGGCTAAATACAGGTTCTGCTAAAGGCTAGAAAAAGATCTGTTTTCCTTGCAATCTAAACCATAATAAGTTTGTCTTCCAGCCTAATACAAATACTAATTTGTCCCAAGCTACAGGACATGCTCATGGACAGCACGTCTCCTTTTGTTCTTCCTGGTTTGGTCACAGTGTGTGTAAAATAAACACATCACTTCAAACAAATGCATAAACTTCAGGATGCACCCTCTGTTAAGTACCAGATTTATGTAAGTTTTGTTTTCTGTGCTTACCTGCCTTTCCCTCTGGACAAATGCAGGAGAAAGAAGCCACTCGGTCAATGCAGGTGGATCCATTGGCACAGGAGGCAGTGAAGCAATCGTCGATGTTCTTGCTGCAGTCGTCCCCACTCCAGCCATTGACACAGACACAGGCATAGCCCCCGTTGTGGTTGGTGCAGGTGCCTCCATTCTGACAGGCATTGGGCTGGAGCTGGCATTCATCCACATCTTCAGTGCAGAACTGGCCTGATGCACAGAAACAAACAAGTTTAATATAAGTTTAGACACTCAGATTCAAGGAGATTCCTGCACGGACAATATTACAGAGGGAAACGCTGTAGTCGAACTTGGTTCTCAGTTCTTAACTCCAGGACTTTTGGGTACGAGAATTTCCAATAACCCCATCATCAAATTAGGCAAAGACAGCTAGGATCCCTAAGTGACCCCAAAGTAGGAGCTGAACAGAGAGTAACTTCAAAAAGGCACAGCTGGAGAGCCAGGAAGCAGCCTGCACCGTACGAAGGCACACCTGCAAGGAGGTGAGAAGCAGAAGGTCTGCCAGCAGTGCAGCCAGAGGGACTAACAGAGAAGATGGGCCTCCCAAGAAAATCTTATCAAAGCAGTGTCAATAGACCAGAAGCAAACAAACTGTTGTCAGGAGAACTTAACTTTTTCCTATATAATTATTCAATGAAGATTACCTGAGGGAGAATAAAATTTTTGACATTCGTCTACCTAAAATACTCATGAGTCTTCCCCCACGTAGTATGCAGACAACTACAAATACTTGGGGGTTTCTTGGTTGTTGAGAGGTTTTTTGCTTTCTTTTTATTCAGAAACAAAACAATTACTCTAAAAATATTTTTATGACTGGAGATATTAAAGAGAAGAAAACAAATGTACACTCTCAGGGAGATTTAAGAAAAAGTACCAATGGACCTCTAAGCATGAAATAGTTTTCAAGGGATACTGAATTTTACAGACACATATACAGAAAGCTCTGTATAAAATATTTATTTGCCAAAATCCATCTTGCTTTAACATCAAAATCAGGAGGACCTACCACTTGCATCAATATTTTAAGAGTTATTCAGCTTCCTGATTGAAATTGCCTGGTTTACTTTGAAGCCAAAATTGTTTAGGTGAAGTTTCAAATCATTCATTCTTATTTTGAATTCCTTGAACAGATAAAACCTCATGGCTAAGCACCAGCTCATTTCTTCCCAGGCTGGCATATGGGTGCACATGTGCAACCACAGACTGTGGTCACAGCCAACAATCTTCTGCGTGATAAACTATTTCTCCCCTTTCAGTTGCATTAAGAATTCCATAGCACACTGAAAGCTTGCTGGTTTTTTTCCCCACACTTCTTGATAACTTGCTTTTGCCACCCTTCCTAAAACATTGATACAATGCACACAACACCAGAAGATGGCCCTTTATCAGAGAGTAAGATGTGGTTTGTTTGGTGACCTTCCACCTCCTCCAGCTGACACCATCGCCTCCCTCACCAGTTTGCAGCAGCTTTCCATTATTTGGGTCAAGTTTCTTTAGTAAATGTGTAGCTACCACCAAGATCCTCCCTCCCATTTCTCTTCTCCAGCTGCTGTATCAGCTGCACACTTACAATTGCCTGGAATTCCCCCTGTATTCCAAGAATAAGAAATCTGAGAGCAGACCAGAGATCTTCCTGCCTGGGCTCCAGTCTATTCAGGTTTGCCAATTAAAAAATAATTATTGGATGTTGCTTAAGTGACCTTGTTTATTAATGGCCCAGAAATAATGAGGCAACACACAAACACACCCTCTTCACATGCACAGAACTGAAACATTGTTGGCAGGAATCTAAAAGTGTTCAGTATTAACCATCTCCATCTATTGTACTCACATCATGATTTCTTTTGTTTTCAAAGTACTTAAATAAATCTTTGCCTTTGATGCTGTGAGACCTGGAATTTTTTTTTCACTCAGTAGCAAAGAAACACAAGTATTATTAAAAAATGAGTTGCACAACTGACTCTGTTCTGTGCCTATGTTCCTTTCACCAGTAGGATTACTTCAAATCAAGAATTCTATCACTTTTAGAACCGTAATAAAATTTTAACAGGAATAATAATTACAATAAGAGTTTTCAGAATTAATCTTCAAATCCCAGTTTGCTTAGTAAAACAGTGGGGGGGGCAATCCAACACTTGGTATTATTATCTGTAAAACACCTCTCTGCTTTATGAAAAAAGAAACCATGCATTTGTCATACTAGAAGTGGTTTGTTTATGGGCTTTCAGTGTTGGCTTATCAGTGGTCAGACTGAAAAGAGTCAGTTGGCCGGGGCCGGTTCCTTGCAGTCATGCGTATCTCGCAACTCAACACAATCGGCTTCCTCTTCAAAAAAAAAAAATCAAGACGTTATTTGCTTATTATAAAAGTGATTTTCCTTCTTTTCTTGGAGGGAGCCCAACCCAGATCAAAGGACACGCTCTCTGACAAACACTCATCCGTAGCACAGCCATCAGCAGCCTTTACATCCTCCTTTTAGCTGCAGCCAAGTCAAACTGCTGTCACTAAAGCGTGAAGAGGGTCTCAGTGCTGAAGTTGCCACATCACTCCAGACTGTAATGCCCCAAAAAAAAAAAAAAATCCCTTTCCTTGTGACTGGCTGAATAGAACTCCTGAAACCTTTTATGGACTTTTGGGAAAGGCGATTGAGTGTGGGTGTGTGTGGGTTTTGGCTCTTTGTGTTTTGTTAAAGCAAAGATAGGCAAACTTCTCCCTCATATATACTATCAGGCTTTGGTTTTGACTTTCCATTCCAAGTGTTACTAGTAATATCAACTTAGGACCTTTTTTAGTATTTTTTTTACCAGTACTTAGAAAATACTGGTAAAAGTACTTTATTTCTCCACTTCTAGAATGGACACTACCAAGTGACATCACTGATGTCCTTGCAATAACCCCATGTCCTAGGCTACTCCATACATCTGCAGCCCTAAACTAAAAGGAACTTCTAAAAGGTCTATCACTGTCTCCACAAGAGAAGAAAAAAGCAGAGCTTCAACTTCTTCAAGCAATTCAATCATATCCAAAAAACAAACCACATCTGAGCTCCTTGAATCTGATCCTCACTAAGCTTCTCCAGATTTCTAATGCTCCTTTTGCAGCTACCAGAAAACAATGATATTTGTGTTTCATTACAAATATGAATCAAAGCTCCAGTTTAATGCAGTTTGTTTTAAAAAGAGAGGAAATTCAATATATTAAGAGGCATAAATGAGCTATTAACCATTGTATTTTACTATTGAGTATTTTAAAGGAAAAATCTTATTCTTTATTGAAGTTATAATTGAAAGAAAGATTCAATTTCTGGGCAAAACCGTATGAATTAAAAGAAACATAAGGCAAGTAAAGCATATCAATCTAAACACATTAATAAATGTACAATACTCAGGCTCACCACCATCAGGCAATAGCCCTTTGAAAGATTTTGGAATTATGTTTTGAAATAATACAAATCCCAGGCTAAAGCCCAAGATGGTCACATTTCTTAACTGGAGCTGGTGAATTGGCTGAAAATGCTTGAACTCTAATTGCTGAAGTGGGGCTTGAGTGGTTTGGACATGTGTTCTGTAGCCCACAGTCCTCAAAGGAGAAAACAAAACGGGTTTTTAGGTTGGGTGGTTTGGTGAGGTTTGGGTTTTCAGAGAAGTTATGGTTGCTTACATGGTATTCTTGAATACTTAGGTGTTAACAGCATAGGATTAATGGCCAATATTGTAATTTTTCAGCACAGGTTTTTGGAATGGCCACAAACTCTTATCCTCCCAAAAGGGCTGATTTGCCCTCAGCAGACACTTCAAAATGAGAGAAATAGATTAATACTTGGGGCAGGTGCTGCCAAGAAAAGATTTGACACTTCTGTTATCAGTGACCTATGTCTTCAACAATGTCTGGGATTCCAGAATGACTGTTATATGGCAGAGGCAGAAGTCTTTCAGTGCTGGACATAAATCAGTATTTAATTCTAAAACTTCTCAGTGAACACTCTGCACAACACTTCTCTCTGCCAGGTTAGTTAGCTTTAAAATCAAATGGACAAAAGACCTCTGGGATAGTTTACTTATGAGATGCTGTTTTGACTTAATTGTAACAAAATTAAGTATATTTATTTGTAGCCACATAGTTGTTTTTCTGCTTGTTATGAGTTTTAGGTAGAATAAAGTCTTTCATTCACAGAACTGAAATTCACCTTCTAAGTGCAAAGTCCATTATGAATTGTACGAAGTGTACAGTGTAATACAAATTTTCATAACCCTAGTGACTTCTGAATGCCACAACCACTTCAGCTGAAGTCAATTCATCTAGCTGCAAAATGTCTGTAGCTATTTCTTTTCTTGTACTCTTGCTACTTTCCATTACATTTCTAAACAAAACATAGTAAATACAGGGTGAACTAGTAAAGGCAAGAGCAATACACTAACTGTACCATATTTTAATGGGTATGTAGAAACAAACACTAAAAGACAACAAGAAAGGAAACAAATTACTCCAAGAAGCTAATAAAAACCTAACCTGACCTTGATATTTGCAGAGCCTGGGAAATCAGTAAAATGCCGACTCAGGTTCTAAGTGACCTTGTACAAAGTAAACAGCTAGTCCATGTGGTATTTCAAAATTGAAAACTAGAAGTAGAAAAAAGGAACAGCCTTCAACTCTTAGAACTTTTTGCCCACTATGAAACTAAGTTACTTCCTGCATATTTCCCCTAAAAAAAAAAAAAAAAAGAAAAGAAAAGCCATATGGAGTAAGTCAGACATTTGCTGCTTTGATTACTCCCATTTTCAGACCCTCAGGAACTAAACAGGAACTCCAGAAGGTTCTCTTTAGGCAGACACAGGATGCAGTGGTTCAAGGCCCCTCGAGCAGTTGTACCAGATATCATTGATGAAAAACAGTCAGCCCCACCTCTTACAGGTCTTTGTGTTAAAAAAAATAAAGCCTTATTTATACAGGTAAGGCAGCATACAAGATGAGTACAATCCTACACTGAAAGAGAGGAACATTAGCTTGAGCAAACAAGAAACCCAAATAGTCACCCTGGGAAGCAGCACCCAGCCAATGTTCAAAAGTTGATCCTACCAAACCACAGAGGGTTTACATAAACCCCAATTCCAACTGCACTGAACCTGCAGGTGAATGCAGGACCTTCAGTCAGTTCAGTCAGAGGACTTCATCTGTGGCAGAATAGACTTTCTGTAAAGGAAAAAGTTTTCCTGGCCTCTTATCAGCAGGAAAGTCTGCTGATGCACAGCTGGAGCACCAGAGGCTGAAACTCCTGAGAGCAGATCTAATGCAATTTAATAACTAAAAACATTTAGTAGGACAAAGGGTCAAAATACCTTCCTGTGCCTTGAAAAAAATCAGTTTGTTGAAAACTGAGCTGGGAGGAGACTGCAATGACCCATTTCTCTCAAAATCACAACTGCCACAGCAGTAGACTCAAACTGAACTGGAATTTAGAATATCTTACAGGTTTAGTGATACTAGTAAAATAATTCAGTGAGAATCACAGACTGGTCATCAGGATCTTAAGAGACTCACTGGAAGAGAAGCATCAAGATTCAAGAAGGTTTATGCCCCCATCCCCTCAGTAGCTCACTAGAAGTTTGCCACTTATCTCAGACTAGCACTCCAGTACACAGGAAAGAGCTCAGGAGCTCTCCTGAAAGGGTTATCTGGGAACTACAAATCAGATCTAGGCAGAAACTCTCTGAAAGTGTAATTTCACAAAGTATTCCAAAGGTTGCTGTATGAGTTTTGAATACAATCAGTGCAGCTAAAGAAAGCATGGCTCATTAGAACTGTTTGTATTTTTTCTCCAAGTTTCAAAGGACTATTAAGTGAGAAGGTGAAGCATCTTATCAAGACTCAAGAACAGGCTAAGAGATAAGGAACAGTGTTTGCATAAAGGACCAAATCTAACAATGGCAGAAGGTCATCAGTGTCCCTGTCTAACCACATGTGTGTATATTAAGGATGCCAGCTGGCAGAACACAGCTGGCTGGGGAAGGACATTCCTCTGTCCAGTTCTGTCTTTTAACACAAGAAAAACCACCTGCATTGATAGTGCAACCCAATGTGTATTGATCTGTCAGGTCAAAGCTCAGTTTCCTCATGCGGTTGTGTGAGTCTCCTCAGCAAAAGGAAAAATCACATGGAGTCATCGGGTCTTCTGGGAAAATGGTGTTTATGAAAAATACTTTAGCTCTCATGTTTTAGAATTGTGTATTTGTAAAAGCACTCAGTTTCATCTTTAACCCACAGAATTACCCATAGTCACTGAAATAACCCAGTTAAATTTAATGCTTAAAGGCACTGGAGAGCCTAATTAAAGGCCTGGAAGAAGAGGAAAAGTAGGCAATGGTATCTTTCGCAAAATAACATTTATGCTTCCCAAGAGGAAGCCAGGGGATTTCAGACAGATGCAACCAAGCGAGGTTGCTGGGCAGTACAACAGCAGACAAGGTTTGATGCACAAATGCCAACTAAAACACAAACAGACTTGCTGAAGAAGGTTTAGGTTAGGCACTCCTTGAGGAAACATCATTTTCTCTGGAACAATTCAGTGGGGACCTCTGCTCAATCACAGGTTTAATCAACAAAATAAACATCTCTGAGCAGACATTTGACTACAAGGAAGAATAACTAATGCAAACACTTGTTGTGCAACAGCGATGGCACTGCTTCAGTCTGGAACACATTTTGCAGTATTGAAGCCACCACCTCTCAGTAAAGACACTGAAAAGAGGTAGAGTTCATAGTCTGACAGACTGATGGAGAGAAGACTTTCCTAAGAGACTTACAAAGCAATTGCTTTGCAAGCAATTTTTCTCCACAAAGGGAGAAAGGCGGCTGGTAAAAAGTATAATACAAGAGTTAATGCTGGGAAGATACAACAAGTGGCAAAGTGTACAAAAGAAAATATTTGATCATTTATATAATGCACTTTTATTGACACAAGCTATCTCAAAGCAGAGAACTTCAAACTTTTCTGAAGGAGGGAACACTTTTATATAGGCCAAAATGCCCAGAGCAATGAACAGGTAATACTGAAAGGGATCTCAAATGTAATATCCAGATCACATCCAAATCCCAGACCCTCCCACACAGCCATCTCCACAGCTCACTGCAGGCAATCCAATCAACACAACTGATGTCTTCAGTTCCAAGGATGGCTTCAGGTACACAAAATTCCATGGACTGCACCATTGATATCTGCCAGAAGTGCCCCCAGTTGCATGTTGGGTTTAGTAAAGGTCTTCCCTGCTTAAGTATTACAGTAGTTTCCCTCGAAAAAAGGGTTGAAGCCAACTATTTTTTCCCTTCTTTTCTAAAGAAGTGCTCTTTCCCCAGAGCAGCAAAGCTGTAGTAGCCATTCCTAGATCTCAGGTGTTGGGGTTCTTGGTTTTGTTTTTAATAGAGCTAATTATATTTTGGGCAATGTCAAATACCATCCAAGATACCGTAATTTTTAAGAGCTTAATATAGAATTTGAACAACTGAAGATGAATCTACAACTGTATAGAGCAGAGTAAGCATCTGTGTTTATTTTAGACTAATATGGTGGAGAAAAGAGTTTAATTTCATAACCACACTGGGAAGCATGTAGTGGAACTAATGGGCTTTTACAAGGGATTTTACAACCCTCAAATACAAAACTCTGGGCTTTAAGAGACTTATGCACAGCCTGATCCATTAAATACTGCCCTAAATTACTCCCCACAGACTACTGGGTAGTGAGGGCAGTCCTGACTGAGCTCTTCAGAGGCAATAATACAAATCATCAGAACACACTTCATTAAAAATTATTACTGATGTGCTAATAACAGACTGATTTAATATGTGGTGGTAGGTGAAATGACTGGGGACAGCAGCAGGACAGAAGTAAACAAGAGGAGATACACATCGCCAAGCTACTCTTAGCTTTGTCCTTCTCTTTACCTCCTCTGGAAAACCCAGTGAATCAGAGAAATACCTAACAAGTGAAAAGATCTGCAAGGCAAAAAAAAATTTAACAGTTGGAGCCAAAACTTAATATGAAAGCTTCCTATTCTCAAGCTATCTCAGCAACACATCTTCACTAATTACCCAAAGACAAATCATCTCACTCTGAGTACAAGGGAAGGTACAGAAACTGCCAGGAACAAGTCAGCTGCAGATAAAACAAGTGTTACCTATTAGTCTGGTCTCACAGCACACATCCACCAAGCCAGCCTCACCAGAGGAGTGTGGCCTATTTTGTTTTAGTGCCAAACACATGAAAAGGACACCTCCACAAGGGATTCTTTGGCACATTTGATCACAAAGAGTATTTCCCAACCTGGAAAGCCACTAAAGACATATGGGAAGAAGCAGCAGTGTGGTCTAAATTGGATGCTGTCATTCTGTCATCAGATCAGTTCAGCTGTTAACACCTCACGTGTTTTATTACAGCTACCTCCTACCCAAGGCTTGCAGTTGGGAAATGAAAAGCAGCACGAAACAAACAGGAGGTTGTTGTAGGTGTTCCAGAATCCACACCACATAAGGTACTGGCTAAGGGTGTAACTTTTAATGCCTCTAAAATCCGTCTGCTCTGCACAACACTGGAATCAAGTGCCACAAGAGGAACAAACAACATACAGGATAAAGTCTGTGTCCAATACTTCAAACCATTTGTACACTCCAACTCAAGAGTTGCCACCTCCAGAGGCTTCCACGTGCTCCCCACTCCCTTTGTATCTGACAGTTCAAACATGAAGGGAGAAAAAGAATCATAATCCCTCTTGGCCTCCTTCCGAGCTGTCTCTTGGAGAGATACTACTACAGTGACAACAAGCCAACTTGTCAAGTTTGGCACAGACAGATCTCAGCCACTACCAAAGAGGCCACTGTGCTTTTTAATAAAGCCTGGAAAAGCACCAGAAAGCTGATCATTGCTACACCAATGGGGAAGATGACTGCACTTCTCACAGGAGCATGACCCAGCCTCCCTGAGCCAACACAAAGTCTTTGGACGTCATCTAGGATAACGCAACCAGGATCAGGAAGGAGTACAGCCCCAACAGCACTGTCACATAATAATCAACACCCTCAAGAGAATAGCAAGGATATATATTCAATGACTTAGGAGGCTGGCATGTTCAACATTTATGATCCAAGCCACATATTGTCAGAGTTAGTTCCTCCACACTTTGAGCCTAAGTACTCCAGGAAGGCAGTAACTTTTTGAACACTAAGCTAACACGACTTGCTGCAGTATACTTTGTGACACAGAAGCTGAGGGAAGTGGTATTTGGCAAAGAAAGTTT
The DNA here is from genome assembly GCA_013397135.1 of Pachyramphus minor. Lineage (NCBI taxonomy): Eukaryota > Metazoa > Chordata > Aves > Passeriformes > Tyrannidae > Pachyramphus > Pachyramphus minor. The sequence goes on from VYXB01005615.1 coordinate 244,114, forward strand.
TAAAAAACAAAATACCAGAGCATATGAACTTGCATAAAAATGTTAAACATTAGCCTTTTGATGTTTATCCTCCCTTCTTAGCAAAGAAAAGTCATGTCTGCCCAGAGTTTCAGGCTGGGATTTTCAAAGAAAACCAAGGTAGGGAGCAAATATTACTCTAATTAAATAGGAATCGAATCCTTAACTCCCTGTGTTGAAAATTCCTGCCTAAAGCTCTGCAGAAAAAATAACCCTTGTGCTAATGTGTAAGAACATATGACCAAGCTAACAGCTATTTTAATTAAAAAGCACAGCCCTGCTGCCTGAAGAGCTTTTCTGCTCAAGACAAACATTTGCTGCTTAAGCTAGCTCCCAATGCTGGAGTTCTTTGGTGGAGTCAGCTGTTAGCACACTGTGCTTCCCTTGAGACAAAGGTCGCCCAGATTTTAAAATATACAGTTCACTGGAGCCCTCTTTTCAGGGGAAAACAAAGCCTAAATAAATACAACTGCCATGGGAGCCTCGCCTTCCCAGCCACAGGGAATGAAAGGCAGCAAGCAGGCCAAGCCTGCAGCTGAAGCACTACAGCATAGGTCTTCCAAAACCCTCTCGAGTGTGAACACAGAGACTCATCCCACAGCTTTTGATGCAGCACTTCAGGAGTGAACTTTGCAAAAGGCTTAACTGCATGGAAGATACAAATCAATCTCTGCTGTGCATTGATACCGAAACTTGATTTGGGCCGAAAACAGATTCAGAGTGATCCTCTGAAATACTGCAGACTTTACAGTGAGGCAGTAGTCCTTCTCAGCCAAGAAAAACAAAAGCATTTACAGCATTTTCTGTTGTCAATCACTTTAGTATGCAAATTGTCAAAGTCATCTTTCTTGACCCAAAGCTGCACAGGTTAGATCAGCAGAATAAACAAGTGCATTTTCAACAAACTTTTGTTTCTTTAGACAAAATGTAGTCTGGAATGACTGAGTATCCTTTAAATTCTCAGGTGGTTTCACTGTGGCTGTGGAAGTACACCCTAACCTTCCATATGACTTTACAGCCCTGGACTGCCATCACTTCTTCTGCATCCACTCACCCATGAGACTGCTCTGTGAATTTTAATTCCTGATCCCAGAGGGGAAAAAAAAAAAANAGAGGGGGAAAAAAAAAAAAAAAAAAGCAGCTGGACAGGATGTTTTACTAGATTAGTGAGTTAAAGTGGCACAATCTGAAAAATATCAGAGCCAGCTCAGGGGAAGGGGAAGAGTGGCTGGGAGCAGAGAGAGAAGGCAGAGACACCTTCCTCCTCAGACCACAGTGAGCCCATGAGGCTGGTTTAACTGCTGCAGAACAGCAGCATAGAGCAGAGCCTTCACATTGTGCAGACATTAGCCAGGACTTTTGGCTAGTTTTGACTCGAATCACATGTACACCAAATTCTCTGGCTTGTCATGCACAGAGGAATAGACTTCAGTCTTTCATAAAAGCATCCAGGTCTATTTGCAAGAAAAGGTGGGGCTTTGTTACACATCCACAACACTGTGCTTTGAAAGGACCCAACAAACACCAGTTCTTAAAAAGGACTTGTCCTGGGACAAGATAAAATCATCCTTAAACAAACAATCAGTTAGCATTCAGCGAGAGGAAAGATCTGGGGCAGTTTCACCCAAACATCTAAGAGTGTCTTGTCAGTTACAAATTTATGAGGTTGATGATCATCATAACCATATGAAATATGAGAACTCAAAGGTGACAAAAACATTAGTGACAGCAGGAATTTTTCGTCACTGTTTTTGAGAGGCAAGATTTTATCTGTCCGGAAAAAACAGCAAAATGAGAATGAGAAGGCAGGCACTTCAACAAAAAAAGGAGCAGTGAGCTCTGTTTGAAGAGCAGGAAACAAGACCGAAAGCAAACAGCATCACAAAAGGTGGGAGCAAGTAAGGGGGAAAAAAAAAAAGTATTTTTTTAGAAAAATGCATAACTCTGTAGCCCAGCTTACCACCTGCCAAGAGGCAGATGGTTACCAAAAGGAATTGGAACAGATTCTATTTCAGTAAAGGATGCTTCAGTATTACTTTACACTAAACTTTTCTTCATGGGATGCAATACAGCTTCTTGATTTTTCTAGCAAGGAATGAGACTGGTTTGTCTATGCCATGAAGCACAGACAGCATTAACAAACACAACAGAGCATCATTCACAGCACGAAGATTAAATAAAGACTAAAACTGCAAACGACCAAGTTGAACTGCCCCAAGATTAGTTGACAAGTATTTGAAAAAAAGAGACTGTTATGAAGACAGCACATTAATGTTCTTAGGTATTTTTAGAAAATTTAACATCCTTTCAGTTTTGGCTGATGTTTACTTACAGACATGTACTTGGGACTTCTTTTTTTTTTTTTGAGCAGTACACAATGTCCTCTAACCTCAAGGTCTTACTGGATGCTTTTGATTTCCTGAAGTGTTCATTCTCATGGTTTGACACTGTTGAGCTGTAACATTTATCAGGACAGACTCCAGAAGAGTTGTCTGCTCAGCTCCTCCCTTTTCACTTACCTTAGAGAAGATTTAATATGTTATAAACTCACTTTGTGAAAAGGATGGACCTGCACTTACGCATTTCCTTATTGCTGAATAACTACTGTTTTATTGTAGTTTTTTGCTGTCAGCATCAATTGCAGTTTAATCCTGAAAAAAAAAAGTCATCCCTCCCTCCAAATTATTCCAGAAGTTCTCTATCTACCTTCCCTGTTTTACGCCCTGCCTCAGTATCACCTCTCATGTCTCCAAGCTGGACATGTACTCTTTTCTTGCACCTCCTTGGTCTCTATCTGAAGATGCAATAAAGGGATTGAAGCCCATTCAGAGCAACAAATTATTTTCAAGAAAATGCTACTGAGATGACAGAGAAGAGTCAGAGAAATTGGCACTGTGCATTTCAGACAGGACAGTTCAGTTCCCCAAAGGCTCTAACCTTAATTGTTCCAACAGCCAAGCTGCTGTTTTCTAAATTGTGAGATCATTTTTAATTTCCAAACTGACCCGACTCTAAGTCTAGAAAGGCAACAGACTTGAGAACCCACCACCTAAAACCACTGCTGCACTGATAACCTTAACTAAACTACAAACAAAGGAGCCCATTCCATTAAATTGTATTAGAAAGCCATGGGAACACAAGGCTTGGAGAGTTCCTCTCTCTTTCCAGGGTTTCACTGGAAGGAAGCATCCTTCACGCACACAAGGTTTTCTGGAGAGACTGTCCACACAGAAGAAAGATGGCACAAGACTAGGCCACAACACAGGTCCAATGATTTTTGTCAATGCTATTTAGAGCCCATAACAGGTTCAGAGAGGGAAGCACCACAACTACATTGCAGAGAACTTTAGTGGGTGATCGCAGAGACAATCTATCATAAAACCAAACAGAGTCACAGCCTGTTACCACCAATGTGTTAGCACACATCCACCCAAATCCTGTAAACCAAGCTAAATTTATGATAGCAAAGTAATCCCTTGTAGATCACACACTCATGATCATCATAATTCTCTATGCTCTGGAATAAGCCTGAGATTAATTTGCTACTGACAGATGCTAGAAGTCATAACCATGCTTATAATTTCTGTGACATGGAGCAAGATTTTAGGGGTCACTAAGGGTTTGCTGTCTCCACACTCAAGCTCTCTTCAAGTTTTCCTTTACAGGTCTCACTTTCCACATGCTTTAAGGACATAGAGAAGCAGTATAGAAGTAAGGACATCTGCTCATCGAGGGGAGGACTCATTCTCTCCTATTTACACCTAGTTTCACAGAGCTATGGTGCAAGCTGTGGTGCACTTCACTCTTTTATGTGGTTTTAACTTCATTTAAGAATTATTTTTTTTTCAAGCTAATGAGGGTTCTTAACTGGCAGTCTCCTTTGCAGTTAGTGACAAACTGTTTACAGTAAAAATGACTGTTCTATGAGGAAAAAAGCTTTTTTTAAGCCAGTTTTAAGTCTGTGTTTTTTACCTATGATTTTGAAAAAAGGGTAAAAGCATACTCAACTGAAAAAGTGCACCAGCTAAGAATGACTAGTATGACTCAAACTCACCCCATAACCGGAGGTATTTGTTTATTTTTGAGGTATGGAGACATTTTGCAACTAAATATGACACTGAGTTTCCTGTAAGCTGCTTCCTTACAACATGCATAACACTTTCTTGAAATTCACACTCTTTTCCCCTACAGACTCAGAGTAATACAGATTCATTTATGAAGCAAAAGTAGCTTTGCTACTCCAGATAAAAATCAGTCAAGCGGGAAAATCATAGTAGGAAAACCATAAGCTGCCCATACACATACTTCTCTTCTCTCCTTCTCCCCAGCCTATTCCTCCTTTCAGATTTGCCCTGTTCCTCAGTAGCATTACTATTACCTACATGATCATTATCCCAGGTTAAAATTACCCCCAAAGGTATCAGCAAAGCACTGCACACACCTGTAACAGCAAAGCCACGTTCTGTACTTTTGGAAAACATATATGCCCTTAAGAAGTGATCCAGACAAAAAGTGCAGCTCTGTGTTGCAGCTCGGGAATCACAATACCTGTCTGCCAATCCACACATATATGCCTGGAATACTGCAGTGGGAAATGGCCCTTCACTGTAGTGGTTTTGATGCATTTTTTCTGTTAAGGGTTGCACTGACTGCAGGAACAGGCACAGGTGTGCTCTGCATTCAGCTGGGAAGAACTCCTGTCGTGCATCAGCCACAAGCCCTGTGTCTGTTTTCCACGGCACATACCTGTCCACTGGGGCGGGCAGCGGCAGTTGTACGTGTTCACACCATCCACACACACACCTCCGTTCAGGCACTTGTGATTTGGGCAGTCGTCAACGTTGTGGCCACAGACGGTTCCCTCGAAACCTGGACAAAGCACAAACACAGCAGAATGAAGTGGGCTTCCCGCCTCTTTTGAAGAGAATTCACCCTTCATGCATCTTGACCTCTTTTCTTCCTTAAATATTCGCCCTGTTAACCTAATCCTGAGGAACCTCCACATAGCACGTTGAACAGAGACTCTGCTGAATGGTTTTGCTAATAGCATGCAGGTCAGATGACACAGTTAAAACACTACTACCGTGGGTAGATGGCCAAATATGTTTTCACAACCAAAAAGAATGAGGATTTTCTCTTTAAGTAACTAAGGAGCACTGTCATTCAAAGCAAACCATTCAAAAACCATTCAAAGCAAGACCAAGATGGTTTACTATGAGATAAGCTTGTCACTGCCCACCAAGTTGCAGTTAGAGCATCAGCAAGGACAAGCTTTTCCCATGGCAAAAACGTGTCTGGCGTTCACTTCATGAATAGTTCAACACAGTCTGCCTTGGCTACGTCAAAGAAAGATCTTTCATGCTTTGAAAATGAACTTCTGAAGTCCTGACCCAGCCCTCTTTGGTGTCACACAAGTCAGTCAACCAACAGATCAGCCACCACCCAAGTGATGCTTACAGATTAAGACCTGACCAAAAAAGTAGAAACCAGATACCATTCCCCAATGAAAACCCAGGTTTCTAATGAAGATAGCCACACTGACAAGTTATCCTTGCTAGATCTCCCTCTCTTTTGCAAAGAAGTTGGGACATTAGGGAAGGGAGCTTTCAATGATCTGTGTTCCCCTTGATTTCCCCTGCTGATTTAGTTCATGCTTCATAAAATAAACCTGCTATTTCTGCTCTGTGAGAGAGCTATTTATCAAAGCACAAGTGGATGCATGTTAATGTGGATGAAGTAAATGATTCCAGAACACACATGTTAATTTAAAACATGAGCTCTGCCTCTTCACTGCTTTGGAATGTAATATTAACATGACAGAGTTCTCTCATCCAGAGTTATGCTTTAGTCCCCCTACTTTTGATGCCCCGTTCCAGACGCTTCCATAAACATCTGTGTCAAGTCACACAGACCCTCTAAGCAACATCTGGTCCAACACAGATCACGCTGTGTGGCAGATGAGATGAGACTATAAATCTCTGAGGCAGCTTCTCCAGACTACTGCTACTTTCAAGACACTTAGGTGATTTGTGTGTATTCCCATCTGTTGAATTTCTCCAGGTAAGAGTCAGAAATGATGAGAAGTGCTGTTGCCAAGCCGTATCAAGTGCATTAGCATCCATCAGCAAGGAATAACACTCAACACACACACACACACACAAAAAAACCACCACCAAAAAAACCCAAAAACAAACACAAACAAACAAACAAAAAACCATAAAACCCAAACCAAAATACCTTCAATATTACTCTCTCCCTTCAGAGCCCTTCTGACCTCCACCCAAGAGCCTAGAAATTTTATGACAGTAGGGAAGCTTAAAACTAAGAGGAAATACAACATAGGCCTGAATCCTAATCATTACAGCAGCGCCTTCCTGGCAAAAGCTGCTGAGGAACAACAACAAAGGAATTCAATTAGTATCAGATCCCTATGTTGAATACTGTATAAAGTTATCAAGCATGAGCAAAGGCTCAACTGTAAAACAGGGATGTTCTATCAGCTTGTGTTTTAACTTGAGAGGAATCATCCCACTGACCACAGACTGCACTCACACCAGCATGGAAATACACCCAGAACCACAAAGACACAAAGTTAAAGTAACTTCCCAAGTTCCCTTTAAATTTGTCTTACTCTGAAGAACAACCGTGGCTTAGTTTCAGAACACCTAAAAGCTGTAAAGAATGATTTTTGCGTCCTCTTCAAGTCCCACTTAAACTACAATATTGCTATCTGCTTAATTTGTAAATAAAACTCTCCTAGTGAAGTTTAGATTTCATTCGTAAAAATCAGTCCTTTAGAGTCATGGTTGCCTACATTTGAGCACAACAAGCATGAAGTTGCTCTGAGATATGTGAGCTTTCCTCTAGCTGGATCCCAGGGCCTAGTTTTGCAGTTATATAATCTGATTCTTTTCCAGAAAGCCACAGAGTTCACTGTTTTGATGTATTTGGACACCTGACTCTATTTCCTGTTCCCCCCTGTGCTGGGACTCACTTTTTGTCCTTTGCTTTCTCCCTGCATGAGAATAGTTTGCAATACACATCCTGACTTTTGCTCTGTATCTCCAAGAGCAAACTAAGGAATGAGAACCTCAAGGGGAAAAGCATTCCCACTGCTAACAGCATGTTGTTCCTCCCCTAGTACACAGACTGACACAAGTAGATAACTTCATTCCTGCATCATCTGAAACCTCCACCCCATTCCAGAGCACCAGGCCCAATTCCCTGCAAAACTTATTCCTTAGCCTTATTTCAACCTATGAATTACACCTCAGACTTTCTGCAGGACCAATTAGTAATGAGGACAGGAAACCACCCCTGAACAAAAATGTCAAGTTATTGCCAGATTTAGGGTCTGATGAAGGGAAATTAGGGATTTTTAAGACGGCTAAAACTGAGCTGGGCTACTCCAGGTCAGAGAGCCAGCTCATCCAGAGCACAAGGGCACACATGCCACCCGGTATACCCCAGGGCTGCTGGTATGGAGAACCTCACAGCCCATAGGAAGGTGCTCATCCCCAAATCCCAGCAAGCAGAGCCTTCCTGCCATGGAAATTCAGTGTGTGTTGGACCCTACTGGTGATGCTCACTGCACGGCACAGCGTGACGCTCCGCTAGGAACCGGCGTGAGATTACTTCCTCTTCCCAGGAAGTGTTCCAGCTCTCATAAACAGCCTGCTCCAGCCTGACAGATCGTTTCCTGAACAAGCCCTTGGAATTCCCTTGGGTCCTTATCTTAGTTAATGGGTAATTATTTTGATGGATAACAATGAATAATCACTTTCCCAGCTAAGAACTTCCTCTATTGACTTGTTTAACATTCCATTAAAGGTTAGTTGCCAAATGAACTCCTTTTTTGTCAAATATTTATAATTAGGAGCTCATTCTTCTATTTAAAGGAGTTGTTAATGCTTCAGGTTAAGTCCCTTTCAAGGAAATATTTTTTTTCTCTACTACTCTGTTATGATTGACCTAACATGCTCACTTGTCTACAATCCCATTTCTATCTAAATCAACAAAGCCCAGAGGAAAAGTGATTACACCAGATGGATAGAAAATATGAGGTTACCTTTCAGACAGATGCAATAGTGACAGTATATAACTTCACTTTACACTGGCCACCAAGTGATGACTTAACACATGTGACTTCATTAATTACCTAATGCAAGACGTGTTTGTGTACACCCACAAGTGACATACACAGCACTTGTGCGCCAGTAGAAAAAGCTGCTGTGACATGTAACTCCAGGTTCTAGGTTTTTTCCTACATTTTCAAGCACTTATCCTCATGTATCTGCATTTAGAAAAAATTAAATTCACTGAAAAGTCAAGAATAAAACATTTATAGGAAACAAGAACCCATTTCAGAGCCAGGCCAGAAGTAACTTAATTATGCCTAAATTACTGCTTGAACAGTATCTTCAAAGTAGTTTTACAGGTCACAAGACGCAAAATCATATCACAAACCACTCCAGCAGTTCAAGATGCCTCCTGCATCTGTGGCCATAACCCTGAGCGATGGCAACATCTTAAGGCAGTCCAGAAGGGCTAGAGCAATTCCATTTATAGTCACAGTATCATCGGCGTTGCTCCAATTCAGAGAGGGAGGCTAAAGAGGAATTTCTAGTCCATAATCCTGGCACACTCTTCCAGAGAAGCAGGCCTTGTTCACATCCTCCCCATAGGCGTGACAGGCCACCATTTCTCTTCTCTTTCTGCTGACCTTTCCTTTCCAGACGGAATCTTTTCCAACACTTCGGAAATTCTGCTCTGCACTAAGGGGGAAGAAATGGCTGGGTGCCTTGTCTTTATCAGTCTAATGTAAGCATTTGGGCCTCTCCAGCAGCTCCCTTTCTTGCTGTTTTTTAAATGACTAGTTTTAAAAATTCAAGCTAGCAAAACAGCATGGCCAACTTAAACAAATACAGGAAATACAGACATGAAGGCTCTCAAAGCCGCATTAACTCAAACCCACTATGCACACTGTGCAGCAAGTCAAAAAAAGCAGCTAATAATCCAAAATGTGTGAGCAGTGTAGGTGTGTAGCTGTTACTACAGTAATCTCATTTTCATTTCCTGACCAGAGTTCAGCCAGCCCACACACTTGTCTAAAGGAAAATCTGCTTCTACTCAGTCTTGTGTCCCTTTAAGGGAATCACTAAGGCAAACTGTCTTATCAGCTTTACAGGATCAAGTCCCTCCAATTTCATCTTCCCCACACCACACTGCTCCCACATGAGGCCCTAAAGTCCTTGAATTGGCTAAATAGATCTGACTTTCAGAAAATTCTGAAATTCTGATTATGACTGTTAATCCAGAGATACTTGGTTTATAATTTCATTTTATAAAAACGCAAAGTAGAAAAGCAATAAATTCCTTGAGAGCAAGTATCAGTTAAGACACCAGCATTTTCAAAACACTTTCTTCAAGCATAATTAGAAATAATTGCTTTGAAAAAACAAAGATCCATCCTTCTATTTTAAGATCACTTTCATAAATTCTTCAAAGTCACATGCTTGCTCAGGCAACCCAGGAAGTTGTTGAGTAGTCACTTGCTAAGGTTGGCAATGCACATTTAAGGTCACTTGAGACACCACCTCAAGAAAAGATCTCCAAAAAGTGAACATTTTTCACAAGTTCAAAATGCACTTCCCACACACATACCTCTGACTCCAAAAGATCCTCATGAGAAGATAGTCATATTATATTCATCCTAAACAGTGTATGGCAGCCACATCTTTCACATAAATAACAACAGAGAATTGCTTAAGGGGAGAGAGTTTACTTTTCCAGATTACCACACACCAACTGCTTGTATGCCAGACTGCAATACACTTAAGTAGGAAGTCTAGTCAAAAGCATTTCCAAACAATCGGTTTCCCATGGAGTTGAATTACTCAGTAAAAAAAAATCAGCCTAAAAATACTCTGATATGCAAAGACGACTGGTACTGCTCTGTGGTCGAGCATGACAAGTGGATAGGGAGCAAGAGGGATGAGACCACCAGGGCCCCAACCAGGTGACAAAAGGTCACATGTAGACACGGGTGCCTTGGTGATTAGAGCCCAGCTTGACACACAAAACCAATGCCGCCTGTGATCCCGAGCAAGCACATCATCCCTGCTGTGGATGAACTCAGGGCAGCTAACAGCATCAGAAAACAAGCATTCATCATTTATGTGGAGACAAAAAAAGGTGTGGTGAGTTGGAAATGATATCTTCTTAGATTTGGAGGCACTGGAGAAGAAAAAAGGAAGATAATAGAACTTAATATGTTCTAAGGGTAAAGATAGAGGAGGAGAAGGATACACATTCATTCAAGCACTGAAGTTAACCGCGGCCTTCACTGACACAAAGCTGCGTATTTATAGAGGCTTGTGTTAATAGCATTTTGCATTCCAAATAGGCATTAGGAGATACCATCCTAACCTCCTTGAATCTACCTCATAGTTCTTACCTATTTGATTCTCTGCCTCTAATGGGGTTCCAAGTAAAATTGCCATTTCTAGCTGCCTTCCCTTTCTTTCCCTTCCATATTACAAAATTCTGACACTGAGAAATCAACATCCCAGCAGAGCTTCCCACCTCACCGAGCTTTCTCTCCCTTCTTACAGACATATCACACAGAAACTCCAAGAGAGGTTTTTTGGGAAGAACACAGACAGGAGCACCGAGGCAAGACTACAAAGCCGAGCGCTCCGAAGCACTTACCTGGTAGGCAGTTGCACTCAAAGGTGAAGTCACTTGTTTGGTGACATGTCCCTCCATTCATGCAGGGCGACGGGGAGCACGGCACATACACGCTCTCGCAGCGGTGCCCCGTGTAGCCCGGCTTGCACTGGCAGCGGTAGGAGCCGGGCAAATTGACACAGGTCCCACCGTGCTGGCAGAGCCCTGGCGTGTCACATTCATTCACATCTGTCTCACACTTCTTGCCAGTGTAGCCCGACAGACAGATGCAGGAGAATTTATTTCCAGACACCGTACATGTACTTCCGTTGGCACAGGGCTGGGATGTGCAGGCATCAATCCACTGGCAATCCCTTCCTGTAGGAAACCGAGACAGGTTAACAAAAACTTATTTCTATGGAAAATAGTGTTTTTTTCATGCTACCTCGAAATTATTAGTGTATTAAACCTTTGCATTATTACAGGAAAACTGATGTCTGCATTTTACAGTATTACACTTGAAACAAAAATTCTTTTGTGGTTACAGTATGAAGTCATTTACAGGGTAGCAGCAAGATATAGAATGTTGTGATTTATAAAAATAACCCATGACCTGAAATCATACTATACACTGACAGTCACTCTTCTTCTACATCCCCTTCAAGAGTGAAAAGAGTAAGTTTCCATGCTTCCCCCCTCAGGCATCCAATTATAGTTTTCCCATAGAAAGCTTTTGCTGGCCAAATTTGCTGTCTTCTTTTTTTCCCCTAGAAACTAGACTCTGAATTCAAAGTGTAACAGCCACTCCAGAGTAGCTTCTGCACTCAGTTTTCCCACGTGGACAACCCCACAAGATCCAAATATTTTTCTGCTGACGTGTAAAGGGTAGGGAGCTTGAGTCCCTATTCCCCTTTGCTTTTTTTGGTCATGCAGTCATTTAGACTTCCTCTCATTTTTTTGTGCTGGAGTTAGAAAATTTGAGAGCATATTACAACTGCCCCAGAACATTCCAGGATGAAGCAATTCACAAAGGAGGGAGTCTGAAGGTACAAATGCAGAAGCCCACCTGTGTAACCTGGAGGACAGACACACTCGTACGTTTCCTGGCCAAGCGGATGACAAGTTCCTCCATTCAGGCAGGGCTGGGACACATAGCAGAGGTGTGATTCTGAGTACTGACAGTCCTCTCCCGTGAATCCTGGAGCACATTTGCAGGTAGGTTTTCCTATCAGAGAGGCAACTTCACAAGTTCCCCCGTTCTTGCAGGTATTGCTCTCACAGGGGTTTCTGTACTGACAGTAGTCTCCAAGAAATCCTTCTCGACACCTGCAACAGAGCAGAAATGAATTGTAGCACACTCACCTGAAGCCTTCCTGTCCTGGGAAGGTTCCAGGAAGGAAGTTCCACAGCCACCGAAAGTCTTGAAACTTGCCATAATTAATAGTAACACTAACAAACCTAAACATAAGCATCACAGATGTAATAGGGACTTCCTGTGGGACTGTCTCAAATGAGATCACTGAAAACTTAAGGTCCAGTTGTGAAATCACCCGTTACAAAATAAATAAGCACCACATTCAATCAGAGTTATATCAAATACAGAACCTCGTTCTTGCACTTCCCTTGAAAACTTCACTAAAAGCCTAAGTGTTAAAGAATTTCTTAGAAACAACTCCTTGCACCTACTCCCATTCTTACAAGCATCCTTTTTTAGAAGAAAATCAAGCAGTTTAATAGGTATTAACTCCAGGTATTATCCCTCTTTCACAATATTTATAAACACTGTAGAAATGCAGTGTCTGGGGGCCTGAAGATCTGTAGCAGATCTTTCTCCACAACACTCCCGTGAGACAGGAATATACTGTTATCCTCATGGTGATAAGTGCATCTGGGACCATGACGTGCTGAAGCCTGCACTCAAATAGCAACACAAGCACTGCAGTCAGGTCTCCCACGCCCCTGGCTAGTATCCTAACGACAAGGTCATTGTTTCTCTGTCTCCCACAGAAAAACGAGTACACACACACTATCTACAACCAGGGCAATATTTTACACAAAGATCTCCGACTGCAGAATAATTGCAGTTATTTCTCTCTAACCTAAACTTATGTCAATACAGTCTGACTACACTTGTCAGCTGTAATCCATCTTTTAGCTGGCCTTTGTACCACAGATTTTCCATTTAACTTCCAAAGATAAAGGATGCAGGCAAGCAAGCCTGCAAAGCCCACCTCTGTGTCACCCACAGTCCCATTTGCTTCTTTCAGGTAGCAGAAAGCTGCAAGGTTATGCACTGGATAAAAATAACACATTACATACAGGACTGTCCACTTGCAGTTTTTTCTATAGCGCACCGCTACATGCTTTAACTGGTGAGTAACCCAAGATACACAGAGTGGAAGAACATGTTAAAAAAAAAAGTTAGAGGTGGACATTAGATATGTTTTGTTCCAGATCAGGAGAGGTGCAATTATTAAATCAATGAGTTACTCAAATCTAAAAGGGAGGAGATTGCAACTGCCAGAAATACACAAAGTCTCTAGTTAGTCCTCACACAGGAATGTATCAGCAGAAAGGCTCCCTTTTCCTTAAGCACTTAAAAGTGTATGGTTGACTGGAAAGGGAAAAAAAAAAACAAACAACCAAAAACTAACCAAACAACACCAAAAACCTCCACCACAACAAAACACACAACACCACACCTTTACAGGATAAGCTTTACAATTCAGACAAAAAAGTCAAAGTATGGTCACGAAGCTGTGTTTTAAACAGAATCCTACAGGGGTCTGCCTTTGTTCCTACTTCTACTTCCTTCCTTCTGTTCAACACACCTATCTATGATGAACAACAGAAAACCTCAGTGCTGGTCAAACATACAGAAAAGAGAAGACAAGATCTTGATAGACCACAGTAAGACTAACTGCTTAACAAGACAGTCAGCACCCNATTCAGACAAAAAAGTCAAAGTATGGTCACGAAGCTGTGTTTTAAACAGAATCCTACAGGGGTCTGCCTTTGTTCCTATTCTGTTCAACACACCTATCTATGATGAACAACAGAAAACCTCAGTGCTGGTCAAACATACAGAAAAGAGAAGACAAGATCTTGATAGACCACAGTAAGACTAACTGCTTAACAAGACAGTCAGCACCCAAAATGCACTTTAGAAACTGCAAAGTCACACACCTAGAAACAAAACATACACAGCAACCCTCCCAAAACAGGAGGCTGATCTGGGAATGGCATACTTGCTCTGGGGGGTCCTAACAGCCAGATCAATGTGAATTCCTAAGTAAGACATTTGGCCAGGAACACTTTACCTGGACCAACAGCAAATATCAAGTAGGAATAAATGAGATTATGCTACACCTGATAAGTGCTTGGCACAACCATTACAGGAGTTCTGGTGATTGCTCTCTAAGAAGGAAGAGTTGAAGTGAGTTCAAAGAAGCCAACAGTAATGATTAATAGAAAACTGGCCACGATGAAAAGCTCAGGTGGCTCAGGCTATTTATCAAAGGGAAAAAAGGAAGGAGACAGTTAACCAAAAGCTCCAAGTACCTACAAAAACTCAGATTTAACAATCATTCGCAATCTCGAAAGCACAAGGGATAACAGATCTGAGTATTTAAAAGTTGAAGCTAGATGAATTCAAATTAGAAATAGGGTAATATCTTCATCTTTAGACACAGACAGTCTCTCAGCAGCAGAGAGAAACAACTGGAACAACGCATTTAAGGTTGCAGTGGAATTTCTCCATCACTCATGCTTGTTTAAAAGAACACCAGGATTGGCTGTTTCAGGAAGAGTATGCACGCTAGTTCAAACAAAGCTGTTCAGAGAGGTTATTATCCAAGTTATGCAAGGGGTCATTACTAGATGACCACAACTGTTCTTTCTCATGTTAAAATTTATTAACTAGCTTTAGCCATATGTGTAAAGCAGGAAAGTCACATAATAGCCGTGCGTAATTGTAATTTACCATTGCCCACACCCAAATTAGGCTCCTTTCACCATATCTTAATACTTTCAACTTCATACTCGAGAACAGACATGAAAGAAGAGATTTTGCAAGGCAAGGCAGGATTAATAAAGTTACAGAGAGCAAATCCTGAGACAATACTAATGCAGAGTACCCTCTGCCTCTTGTGCCATCCTTGGTGAAACAGCCGAAGGCTCTCAGTCAGCGCAAGCTGCGGCCACATCACACAAGAGGCTTCGGGTATTCTGGGCCTAAGCCACGGCAGTTCTATAGACTTCCTTTAACATCCAAAATCCCTCCTCAACTCAGGTTGGAAATCTTTCTAAACGCCAGCGGGCTACAGCACAGCTTTGTAGGAGCTCAATCACACAGAAATCTGGCACCCAGCAAAAACAGCTGTGCCAGAAGCTGGAGGACTGCTCGACTCCCACGGCATTCAAGCCTGCACACGGTGCACTGGCTGGCTCTGCTCAGAGACCGTCTGGGTAACCACAGTTAAATCACGTCTCTGGACATCTATATATGCAGCCAGCAATTGTGTAAAGACAAACTGAACTTCAGTTCCAGAAGTCTTACAAGATTTGGTCATAGGGATTCCTTCTGGTTTTACCACCGTCAGTGATGGGGGGTTTGGGGCAGCTAAGCAGTCCTCACTGTCAGCAGTGCAACAAGCTCCTTGGACTAAAGGTCACAGGCACAGGACATGCACTTGTAGTTCTCTTTATCATGAAAGAAAGGGCAACAAACCAGAACTTCAGAGAACCCCAACTAGGCCATCTCCTCAGGCAAACAAGAGCTCCTCCAACACCACCCACTCCACCACCAACTACAAAATAAACCAAAATACACCTAGAAGTTGAGTCCTAAAGTGCTTTTTCGTTGCAAGACTGTAAAGCACACCAGAAAGTCTAGAGGAACATTTAATGTTTTGTCCACAAGCAAGCAAACCACCAAAATATGTCTCCTCTCCCACCTACCAACACTCAGGGATGCTGGAAGGTGCATTTAACTGTTGCTCCCGATTAAGAGCATTGCTGGTACAATTTAAAAGGAAAGCTGAGATCTGTGCTCTGAGACAACACAACCATCACCCACAAACAGCCCAGCATTTTGTACACAAATGTTCTGGTACAAAGTTGAAGAGTGCTCCAAGACCAGGCTTGTTCTGGTATCTTCTGAGGCTAATCAGAAAAACATGAGGGAATGCTCCAGCAGGGAAGAGCAAAAGCTCTTTTAACTTTAGCTCTTTATATTTGGAAGGACAAAGCCTTACAGAATATGCCAGAGGGAATGTGCCTGCCTGTGGAAAGATGGTAGGTCAGGTACACACAGCCCTTGTACCCACCATTTTGTTCTCCTCCTGGAGAAGTGCTTGGTCACACAGTTATGCAACTTTCCCCTCCAGCAATTCAGTGGAAGCCTTTTTGAATGTTACAGAACAAAAAACCTACAGTCCAGATTTTCAACCATGTCTCCTGTCATCAACATTTCTAGGCACAAATACTAGTAATTTAGTTCTAAATGTTAGTGTAGACAAAACTGCAAATATTTGCCCCCGATTCATGTTGGGCACCACATTATTTCTCTAAAAATAGAAGCAAACACTGCAAATGTGCAGTCTAAGTCCAGACTTTTTTAAAGGATATGATTAAACTCAACAGCAACTCCAGCTTCCCACCACCCTTGCTCTGCTCTCATCCCAAAGTACTCTTTCAAGTTTCCTTTAGGAGAGGAAAAAAAAAAGCCACTTGTCTACAGAGCAGCTTAAAATTGTAGCAGCTTGTGTCAGCTCCAAATGACATGCTCAGAACAGGAAACCAAATCTTTTCCAAATAAAAGCCACTGTTTCTCCTCAGTTTTCCATCTAACACTCAGAAAAAGAAACAGGAAGATGAAGTTTGTTCTGGCACTTTCTGGAAGCACATGAGGTCTCTCAACCTACTTCAACAGGAATTTAATCTTTTAAGAACAAATTTCACATACAACTTAATTCAAATCATGATTTCTGAAAGCTAGAGAGTTTGAAATGGGAAAATGTCCTGTGGGCTGCATCAGCTATGCAGCTGCTTCTAATTAAAGCTTCTCCTTTACTCTCTCTGGGCTACTTTCCAGCACAAATACTTTAGAGCTCAGCCTTTTTTTTTTTTTTTTCCCCTCCTCCTTTTCAGCTCCAGCCTGCATTTGCCTTAGCTCAGGCTCTCATGGAACTAAACAAGAGACGTAAAAACAAAACGAAGGTATTTATCCCAGTTTGAAGTATCCACAAATCCACAGAGCTGCATTCACTCTAGCAACCTAGTGCTGCAAGTGAAAGTAAAAGATTCACAAATGCTGCACTTTTGGCTCTTCTGCCACAAAACCACGTTGAAGTTACCTTCCAAAACTTAGTTCTCTCTTGCTGTCAACAGACTTCTGGAAAGTATGTCTGGTCTGTTGGAAAAACTTCCTCATCTGCCATACTATATTTGCCTGGGCACATTCACAAGACAGTCTCTCCAAATGCACCTTATAGACAATTTTAACCAGAGTTCCAGATGTTTGATTTTCATGGGAGTTTTCTACTCAGGGCCATGATATCATCTGGAGATACATAGAAGGAAGCAGATGGTTTTCATTTAAAAAGCAAAGGGAAGAATTTCCTAGTAGTCTTGCTTCTCCCCCCCTCAACCCAATACTCCCTGCTCTTTGACTGGAAGATGCTTCGACAGAGAGGGGAAAAAAAATGCAGTTTGATGACTAACGTGAGAAGGGTCTCAGCTATTTTGTTACAGATTTTAACCAGACTTCCCTCTGGCTCCCAGGTTCTGACTCCCACACCTACACCTCCTCTCAGGAGGGAGAACAGGATTCTCTGGTTAGCTTTACAAACGCTCCTTCCCATGTCTCAAGGCACCCATTTATGCGTCATACTTTGAATGCAAACTATGGGATGGGAAGGCCTCTCTGCTCTGTGTTTAAAGCAGCACACAGCTATTGTTCCTAGTGCACAGAAAGTGCCTCTCCAGCCTTCCACTCCACAGTGTTGCTCCAAGGAGAAACAGCAGCCACAGTCTGAACAGGCAAGGTTTAGTTCAGCTTTTTCTGCCCATCAGAGCACTGAACAGCTTTTGGTCTGCACAACAGAAAATTCTGACCAAGTGATTGAAGTCACAACTCCGTTCCCAGAATTGAAGCTAACAGCGTGTGTAACCTCCCCTTTTTCCTCTGCCCTGGTCTCAAGGGTCTCCTTTAACTTCTGAAAGGAGACAGAAGGAAACAGAAAAGGGCAGACCATTCTCAGAAAGGGACAACTTTTCAACTTCTGCATTTAGCCTCTTCTGGAAAACTCTCAGACCTCATCCTGCTACAAGGTCTCCTATGGGTATTCCCCATTCACTGGACTAGGAGTGATTAATCTCTTGAGACAGATCCTAAGAAGATATCAGCTGCAGTCTCAGAAGCAGTGCTGCAGTCTAGGATCTTGCATTCAGCCCCAGAAGTCCTCTTAAATCCAAGTTAAAATTAATTTATGAAGATCTAGCTGGAAGAAAAGGTAGGAAAAAACCTGGCAAGGGTGTCAGAATTACTGATGGTTAGAATTGAGATAGAAGCCCCTTACTGCCATGCTATTGCTGAGTCGAGTTTAGCATTTTTGAGGTCCTCCTGTTGCCAGTCTGCAGATAAGAGGTAAAATGCAATCATGCATTGTAAAAGGTGCACAGACTTCTGCACCTGGAGAGAAAAACACTGCTTGCTGAAGAGAGAGGAGCACACAAAGTTGCACAAACCCTGACAGCTTGGGGCATGAAAGGATGTGCTGAAGGAGACCATGCTTTTGGCACCTCAGTCTCCCCATTTGACTAAGCACAGCTCTGAGGTCTTTTTACACCATCAGGACTAACAAAAGACCTTAGTGTCAGAGCAGTACTTGGTTGCATATAGAGCTATGGCTATCCCTTCTGGACACATAAATTGCAACAGTCCTAAGGTCAAAAATTCAATCTTCAAAGCCTGCCAAGCACGAGAAGTAGCAAGGCCCAGTTTCCTCCCTAAACCTTGGAGCACCCCTATGTCAACTCCCTTCCCACTTCTGCTTCTCTCCCTGGCACAGTCTTGCTTCTGCTCCCTGTCACTGGGGTGGGAGAGGCCACAGCTGTCAAACATGGGGAAATCAGTTAAAAGACTCTCCTTTAGGGCCCTGCCCCACTCCAAGCACAGAGACACTGCTCAATCCTGCATCCACCTGCAGAGCAGAGCAGACCCTTACACTCAGAGAACAGCAGTCAGATGCCAAAATCTTTGCTTTGCTTGTCCTTGAAACAGCTCCTTGTACCCACACCTTCCTTCCCAGCCTGCTGCAACTGCAAAAACACTGCAAGTTCACAGCACTACCCCACAGACTCTTCCTACCACTGCTTCCCCAGTCATCCAGCAGCAGGAAGATGACAAACAGTTTTCCTGTGATGTTCAGAATTAGGAACAAGGAACCGTTATCCTGGTTCTCTGCTGGATAGGAGAGGATGCCAGAAGACTCCTTCATGCTTGACACCTCAGTGTGCAAAAGGCTGCCTGGAGATGCTTTGAGGGGAAAAAAACCCCACCAACACAACAACAAAAAACCCATCACAGTGCAAGGCAAAGCCAAACTCCAAACTGCACTGAAACTGCTTTTTGTCAAAGCAGGACTTAGAAAGCTTGGAAGGATGGGTGCCCTCTACAATGCTGCTGCAGATACAGGCTTATTCCTCGGAATAAGGCCTGCACCTTCACCATGCTGGTCGTTGAATAAGTACAGAAAGAGCTCTCATATAAAAAAATCTGGTCTTGGAAGATGCAAACACAGGAATGTGTAATTTTCTAAATATAAAATCAAGGTCAGAAGAGGTCAGCAACTCTATCAAACAGTGCCACAGAACGACAGCCATGGGCCAGCAGCGTCACCAAGGGAACGGAGCTACTTAAAGGGCGCTCACAAGAGCAATCTGATAAAGATCCAACCCCGGCTTCCTTACAAGGGTCACAATCACTGTTCCCATAACAGATGCCAGATACACCATAATAAAGGTTTCTTAGTAGAAAACCAGCTGCTTTTTTTTTTTTTTTAATGGAGTAGATGCTACAGGATTTTCGGACAAAGAAAGCTGTTTAAGCACTAAGCTGCCATTCGCTGCTGGGCCAAATATCTAGACTAGGTGCTTTGTTATCAGTGCTTACTCATGTCTTATGACATTTGATTTCTGCTGATGCAGGTTCTCTCTCAGCCATTCGCTTGATTCTTACAGACAGCAAGACTGACTGGATGGCCTGACCACACACTACAACAAACAGCTCGGCTGAGGAGATACAGAAAGAGGAAGAGAGCCTGTTATAATAACTTATTGCTCAGCAGAGGAAGTACTGCAGATAACTTGAGAAAAGTGGAAGGGGTGGAGATGTTGCTAATCATTGAGTGATCCTGCAGAGCCCGAAGCCAAGCTGCTTGTTTTAATAATAAATTCAGTCTCCTTAGCGAAAACATTTATACTCTTAAAGCCATCAAAAATTCAGAAAGTCACTTAGGCTACTAAACCGGATTGAAAGTTCCCCTATTCAGAGTTCCTCATAGTGCAGGAAAGAAAAAAAAATTAAAACCAAAACAGGATGCTAAGAATCAGGCTGCTAAAGGTAGAGACTCCACAAGTGAGGTGGGTTTTGCTACTTTTTTCTTTCCTTTCTGCAAAAAGAGTTCTTGAGCCAGAATTAAAAAAAACCAGACACATACTAATCTCTGTATGCAGTCCTCTATTAGCCTTTCCAACTACTCTGGCACCTGCAAAGGAACTGAGCTGTTACTTGAAGGAGGGGTTGGCTTAAAACCTGCAAGAACACTCTGCACAAGAAGGAGGAAGGCAACATTAGAATTATAAATAACTCTGTGCGCTAAAAAATGTAACAGTGGTCAAAGCTGCCATTGTAATGAGGGAAATGTGTCAACATCTGGACTGCACTACAAATAGTGAACAGAAGTTAATCAGATGAACCAACTTAGACTGTAAAAAAACAATTGTTAGGACATGGTTAAGAGAAACATGAAAGCTGAAGAAAACATCCTTAGGAAGGTACAAGCAGCACCAACATCAACACCAGTTTAATTACCTTCATTGTGACCTACATTCTTTGGCTCCAGACTACCACGCTTAAGTACACATCAGAAAGACCTACTAACGTCACACTGTTTCTTGTTTCAGTCTCAAAATACGAGTGTAAAGGAGGAAAAGTTCCAGCTTTCTTTTCAGAAGGTCAGCTCGTTTCAGCTGGCAACAGTATAAAGCCATGGAAAGGAAAAGACTAGGAAAGAGTAAGAGTTAGAAATTTTAAAAGAAACTTACAGGGAATAACAAGTCACATATTTGCTTTACTGTGGCCTTTCAGCACATCAGGTATTGATTTGAAACTGAGAAGGACCTCAAATTAGATTATGATTTCCCCTTTGTGTGTCACAGGTGCAATTTAAGTATATTGAGTTTTATGTACCACATTAATAGAGAACTAAAGGTTGTGGCTAGGGAAGACGGATGTGTAAAGAAGGGTGCAGAGCTGTGTGTTACCTAGGCTGAATCAATAAGACAAAACTCACTAATATTTAAAGAATTCTGGCATTAAGATAGTTATTCAGAATGCTAGAAAATTACATAACTTGCACGGATGAAGTAAACAACATTTAGAAGATAATCTGTTTATTGCAGACATACTAAATTAGACCTGCCAAGCAAGGAGGATACAACTGGCAAAATATCCCTTCACTAAAAAAAAAAATAAATTCCAAATTCTGCAGTTTGAAAGGTAAACTACATGTAAGTAGATGTGATATCATTGTCCAGACACCACACACACCCTATTGAAACTTCTGGTGATGAGTTTTCCACGCAGCAGCAAAGTGAAGGCACCACTGAAGATGGGTGTCAACATTTACCAAAATCAATTACATGATAAAAACAAACCAGGATGTTGGTTTGGGTTGGTTTGTTGGTTTGTTTTTGCAACTCCCAGACATTACTTGCACTTAAGCATGTAGAAGGGAACTGACATGCTTCAAAGTGCAGAATAGTTCTGAAAAACTGCAAAAATATTCAAACTGGGGTTGAAGCTCTAAAAAGTAAGGCAAGCTATAAGATGAAGAGTTTCAACTTAACTTGTGGGCCTGGAAACAAGATACAGAGTTTACCTCTATGATTGGTTTGGCCTCAGTTCCTCATCTAATGCAAAGACATCCTACTGGTAAGATCCAAACCCAAGAATTCCAGATTTCTTACATTACAAAGAGCTAGAACACAAGAAGTAACACATAATCAAGAAACGCCAACAGTCCTAAACTTATGCTGGAAGTACCCAGTAAGAAAATCGTAATAATTCACATTTCCTTTCTGGCTAGGACCCTGAATGAAAGATTGGTAATTAAATATTTTAGAAATGAAACCAACTTACTTGCAATATCCTGTACCATTTTGATACCGAATGCACTTTCCCTCATTAACACACGGCTTGGAATCATCCATACACTGCAAAGCTGAAAAAGAAGAAAACAGTTAAATCAGTAGCCACAATACGTGTCAAGTCAAAGCTTCATTAGCATATTTGGGCAAATGAAAATTTTATAGGGCTGGAACAAAAACAGAGACACTATCACAGAATTTAATTTCATCTCTGGCAGCATCAAAAGAGCCAGACTGAAAGAAGAATCAAATACAGATTTGTTCATCAGGCAACAAATCTTTCCAGAATTTCTCTTAGGTAGATTTTCAAAGCAAAGCATTCAGTAATTTCAGCAAGCTACAAAGGTATTCATGTCAGCACTCGCATATTTTGGGTTAAATGTCCTCAGTTACTACTTTCTGATCAAAATTCTGGACTAAAAGTCTCTGAAATAAGAGGCAACTACCCCTAAGCCTTCAAACAGAATAGTTTGTCTCAAACTCTTTCTTTTTTACTGTCTCTAGGAATACTTGGTACCAAAACAGGGGCATCTTTCCCCCATGAGCTCACCTGTCAAGTATCTGTAGCAATCCAGAATTTTCTGCAACATCTACTGTTGTGGCATTCTTATTTCAGACAGAATGGTGTTTGAGAGCAAGTGAAAACATCAGAGCTGATAACCACTTTCAGCAAAGAATTTGGTATTTCTACAGAGGAGATGCTCCAACTGAAACTCAATATTTTCACTGCTATGTGTTAATAAAGGCATTAAGTATGCTACTGTTCAGGGCTGCTCAATTTTTATCCAAATCTACTGGAAGCTCAAGTCAAGTCTGTCCTGATGGAACTAACATATCAGCTCCATCTCTGGCAAGTGCTTGTCCCTTCACAGGGACCTGAAGAAGCACTCAGTGCCTATTTCTGAAGTAACCAGAAGGCTGGGAATTATGAAACCCTGCAGGAGCAGAGGGTACTCTGGAACCACAAAAATTTAGTCAGTCTACCTAGACCATTTGAATGGCACCAAACTGGCAGATAAAGCTCCTGGAACCATATCATCCAGGTTTTATCCCAAACCTATCCACCTACTAAGAAGTCACAGGCTCTTCCCAGCCTCCAACACTGTTTCCTGGCCCCCGAACTCAAACAATTCCATGCCTTTATGGACCTCATTCCCACAGCCTTATTGTATTTGGGAAAGCATTGAACCAATCTTAATTAAAGGCACCTACAGGCATCAATAATATCCAGCCACCTAAGCTGCCAGCTGCTGTATGGCAGATTGCCCCCCCTCGTCCTTTTTTTTTAAGGATGGTTTTCCTTCCCCAAGAGTATTAGATTTCCAATACAAATTCAGTAAGGGGCACCAGGGGAAAGCTGGTCCAAACCACCACTGAAGTTGATATGCTGGTGACCTAAGGAATGTGATTCAGAAATAAAAGAGTTAACACACCAGTCCCACTAAGCTCTCCCTGTAGTGAGCCCAAATTCAGTCCAGCAATTGGACAACTTGGAACAGACTTTAGTTCTGCTGTCCAGAGCTTGAAGTGTTATTTCTCAATAACCCTGGGGCACATAAACAGGTCACACACGCACTACTAGGCACTATAGGGACGTTTCACACTTACAACCCCTATGGAGAATACAGTTA
Source organism: Pachyramphus minor (assembly GCA_013397135.1). Classification (NCBI taxonomy): domain Eukaryota; kingdom Metazoa; phylum Chordata; class Aves; order Passeriformes; family Tyrannidae; genus Pachyramphus; species Pachyramphus minor. Next base: position 267,864 of record VYXB01005615.1, read on the forward strand.
AATTAAACTCAGTTCCCCAGGAAAATTATCAGCATTTCCCACAATACAAGTATGCTTATTGCTGTTAACTTGATTTCTGAAAAGGGGGCACTTGGATGGCGCTGCTTCTGCAGAGCTCTCAGGAAATGAACAAAATTCCACTCTGAGCCCCTTTCAGATAACCCCTGAGGTCAGGGTAACTAAGCGACCGAAATATTAACACAGATTTTGCACGGCATTCCCTCCCACAGAGGGCAAGAACACTTATGCTGATTTGCACCTGTCTGACAATTTTTATCCCATTTAACGGCAACATCCACATGGCTTTGACTCCCAAATTCATCTGCTGCTGTCTAACACTGCAGCAGCTTGTTTTCACAGTGAAGATTAGCTGCAGTTAGCAGAGCTCGGTTACACTGTGTCCAAGAGAAACTGCACTGTGTCCAAGAGAAAGTGTAACGATTCCAACAACTCCCACCACCCATGCTACTCCAGGGAAATGGAGGAGGGTCTAAGCAAGCCTTCCCACATTTCAGAGAATCACGAGGGGAAGCAGGCTTGGTATTCTCATCTCACTACCTTAAATTTTCATTCTTTTCACACCGATCAAGCCAGTGAAGCAAATACTCAGAGGATTATTTCTTTTGTGCTCAAGCTTTCAAACACAATTTTGTAATCTCGTCGAGTACCCGCGTCCCCAGTGAGAACTGAGCAGCCAGTTGATTTTGTAACCCACATAGTAAAAGCTTAACTAGCACTTGGCCAAAAACACCTCGCAGCACAACTGCACTGAGGGGAACAAGAGGCTGATAGCTTTCAGGGTCACAGTAAGGATCCAAATCAGTGATTCCAGTTTGGCTTGCTGGGCCAGACACAGACAAAGCAGAGAGGCTTTAGCCAAGCAATGATTAATTTTTGCCCAGGTTTTTGACAAATTATTCCCACCCTGAACTGCTGTTTAGCAGGTCATTAAACTACCACCAGCCCTTACAATTCTTTAACAGAGACAATGGGGCAATAAATTTTTAAATATATATTTTGTCTGTAGTAACTCAGAAGTGAAAGACACTAAGAAAAAGTACAAAATATTTTTGCATAAGTTTTCAGCTTTAGATTAAAATAGGCCGAAAATAAATATTTTGAAATGCAACTAAAGCTGAAGCAAATGTAAATGTAACCATATTCTATATTAAAATGAGTATTAAAGAGCCATGTGACTTCTTAAAAAAAAAAAAAAAAGAAATCACAAGGGAAATTGAAGACTACAGTTCTCACAGTAAAATTAGCATTTCTTTGCACAAAGCACTGTCTTCCTGTATTTCATGATATCTTTCACAATTTCACAATGCATGCAAAACCAAGGCATTTCAACACTACTTACTTCAAAAGCTACTTCTCTGCTCCTCTACCATGCTGTGCTCAAGAGTTAACAGTATCAGGAACTTTACCTTCTACCTCAGCAGCATAAAAAGTTCCTTTCACTACACCCATTATGTTAGCTCGGAATACTCTGGTGCTTACAGCGTGAGAGAAGACAGCCTTGTGCTGAAAAGATAAAGGCACTTTTCTAGAAGCCATATATAGAGAGCACCAGCACGCTGTCAAGGCTTTGAGTCTGAAATGCTGATTTTGACAGTTTTCTTCTGTGTTTAACAAAAAAACAGAAATGGTGAATCGTTAGGTGGTTTTCTGGACTTGCCACAGCTTGACAAAACCACCAAGACTACCACAAGCTGGGTTGGCACAAACCAAGCACAAGTAGTGATGCTTCCAGTCCTCACACCCTGGTGCAGTGGAAGGCTTGGTCCCGTTTGCCAGCAGGTCTTCAAGGGGAAATCCCATGGCTTTCTCATGCACTCAATTGCTTCATAATTTTTATCAGTCCCTTTAGGGACTATTGGGAAGACACCCCATGATTTTCGAAAGACTGGTTTCTCATGAAGTGGGCAGGGCACCATTTCTGGAAGGAGTACCCAATTTCTGGCAGTCATTGCAGCTGAGTTTGAAGGATTTCTCAGATAAGGGCTCTAAGTGCAGGGGAGATGAACACTATTAGCAATACAACCCAGCCTGGAGTCCACACAAACACATGTTCCTGCATTGAGATGCAAACTCTAAACTGACATTTAACATCCTACTAGAACTATTTTCCAAGGCCAGAGGGAAAAATAGGTAGCCACTGCTGTAAAATAAGCACAAGCAGAAATAGTTACTCACAGATACATAAAGAGAGTGTTGAGATTCTCAACACCCAAATCCAAAGCTCACACTTTCACAAAGTTCACACAAAGTGGAACACAGTGTCCCCTAGGTTTAATTTTTTTGTTTTTATTAAAGAGACAGTTACAGCAAATCTAGGAAAAAAAGAAAAGTTTTGTTGCTGCCTCGTTGTTCTTTACAATGCCAGGATGATCTGGAAGTTGTGACTGGGCTTCCACCCTTCATCTGCCCACTATAAATTCAGATACTTTCTAAGCTAGAAAATTAAAAGAAATAGTGAAGGATTAAGATCAGAAGCTGTGTCAGAGTTCAGCTTTTAAAAGAGCTTTGATATAGGGAAACAGATCCATAATCAGAGCAAGTCTGAAAGGGCTTTGTTGCAAGTACTAAAAGGAAAGCCATGCCAATAAAATCCTTGCCCACAAATTCAGAAAAAGTCAAGCAGAAATAAAAATGAAAAATACCAAAACAATTAATGCTGCAAGAAAGATGTTATAAAGCTGGTTTCCTGTAGCTTTGTGGTTGATTATCCTGCATCTAAGAAGGTACACGCTCTGACCAAAGGTTTTACTGTAAATAAGGGGAGAGTGATATTCTGGCAGAGAACACAGCTGAGCTGCTGGTACAGCTTTCTCATTGGAAGGACACTATAGCCTCTTTCTGTCCATAAATTTTTCAATACGTATCAGAACCGGGACCTTTGTCATCTGTGGTTGAAATTTGCCCATAGGTTCAAAACCTCTATGGGAGAGGGTGGAAAACAACCTACTTGAACATATGAAAAAAGTCAGGCTAAAAACACATTTAAGACTAGAAAGAAAACCAAGGGACAAAATAGGTTTCAATAACGTTTAAGTAGACAGTGTATTTTCTGTCTGGACTGAGATTCATGAGAAACAGCCTGACATTTCAACTGTGCTACCCATTATGTATCAAGAGAAAGGAGAGAAAAGGATTTGAAGCCCTCAAACAACAGCAACACAAGATGCATGGAAAATCCCATGCTCAAGGTTGTTTGTCAGAGGTGGATCAGCTCCGAAGAGGACGACCATCAGCACGGCCAGAAGCCCCAGCTACACAACAAATCGAGGGGGTCTCAAATTCCAAGGAAGCGAGAAACAGCTGCTGACTCCCTTCAGGAAAAACAGAGCATGAAAAAAGCAGTTAAGGGAAAATGCTGAAACATGAGGTACATTCTAGAGGAAGGCCCTCGATGTGCAGAAAGGGACAAAATCCTTCCACAGCAGCACCACACACCACACAAACAACTGCTGAGAAAGCTGGTAAGGAGTAAGCAGCACTGCACAAAAACACACAAAAGATAACAAAATTTTGGAGGAAAACCACAAAGGACTAATTACACTATTCACTAACCTCAAGAGATTACAGTTCCAGTGAGATTACGTACCAGGGAAGAACCCATAGTAAATAATAGCTAGCTGAAAATAGGAAAAGAGCTTTTTCTTTTTTCATGAAGAACAGATCATCCCATGGCAGCCACACAGAGGGGGAAGGAAGCAAACTGGTAAAAATCCTTACTGTGAAAAAGGGGTAAAGCCTTATACTCAGCTCAGATTTAGAAACTGTTAACATTTGGGGAATTTAAACAAGTTGACCAGTTTGCACTTCACAGAGAGAGGGCAGTAGTTAAGGACAAAGCTTGTCTACAGGGCATGGAAATAGTCTGTAAAGTAAAATGCTTTAATCAGATTAAGACATCTCCAATGTTTTTACAGACAAAAGGCTGAAATCAGTTGTATGATACAAGACTCATCAGCTAAGAAGCTAAGCAGAGCTCAGAGGAGTGTGAAGGCAGTCAGCCAACACCCCATACTTTTTGGGAGAGAAAACCCCAACATCTAAACTGGTTTCCTTCTCTAATGTGTCTAGACAAGTGTAAAAAATTTCAGAAGAGAATATTTAAGTGGCTTTCAGCAATACCAGCCAGCAAAGAAGTTCTGCTGTAAAAGTTCATCAGTTGTGGGTTTTTTTTAATTCAAGAATGCCAACACCAAATCTGACTCTATGTAGCTCTCTGAGACACACGAAACTCATGCCCTGCCATCATCTCTTTCAGATCTCTCCTCTGAACATCTAGGAACTGTAAAAACTACTAATTGGCCCTCCTATGAACAGGGCTGAGGACCATCGTGCAAATTCACGAGTTGAAATCTTTTTGTCATCAGGGTCTTAGGCCCAGGAAGCTACAGGATGACTTATTTATATCAGATGCAGCTACAGTTCATGTGATACTGTTGCTGCTGAAAAACTACTGATAAAAGCTCACATTATAATACTATTGAATTCAGGATGAACTTGTAACACAGCTCGAAGACTGTCAGTCGCCATATTCTCCACTCCTTACACAGCTGCTGTTCCCTGCCTTTGCCTATTTTCAGTTTTCCAAACAAAGCCAAAATGCCTAAAATCCAGAACTGCAACATAAAGCACTTAGTTGGGGGGGAAAAAAAAAAGTTTTCAACAAAAAATGTAGGGAAGGCAATTAAAGAGCTGAAGAAGTATTGGTGTTTCCATGGCAATCTGGCAGGCAGGAGCCATGCTCGCCTCTTCTCCAAAGTCTTCCGTCATTCTCCAGCACTAAATCTTTATTAATTTGAACATTGAGCATGTTTGCCTGTGCAGAAATGTTATCCCACTACTTGTGCTGAGCAGCGCTTCCGCAGCAGTCCGGGGTGTTGTCAGAGAAGCAAGATGAAGACTTGCTGCACGGAACAAACAGCAGACGCCTGTGCCATTTTGAGATACAAAGCTCTTTTTTCATCCCCACAGCAGTCTAAAAAAAGGACATGTGCCCTAGGAACAGATTATTTTCTAAACAGAACGGACGATTATTTCTGCAGATCTCAGATGACCCTGTTTAGAACGATGTAAGCACTGTTTCTTCCAGGCGGGCACTGACAGCCCCTGACTTCTGATGTCAAGATGATTTCAAAGTGAATTCATGAAAACTAAGAATATATCCACAAAAGGACTTTTTTTTTAACACAGATGCTTAGGAAAGCTCTTTTTTTCCTCCAACGTTTCCCAAACACATCCCAAAGGAGGGGTGAGAATTAATAGTCACTGTATCCATGCTCCACTTAACAGTTATTAGCCAAGAATACAAACTTAAAGGAAACGATGTTACATCTGGAGTGACAAAGCATGACTGCTTGGTTTTGGTATTAAGGCCACAAGAAACAGGCTGACAGAGTCCTGCTGCTGCTTTTCCACCTACTCCTTGTCCTGGGTTCAAAGTCCAGCCACCCATACCCTCTCATGGCACAGACACCAGTTTTGAAAATGGGAGAAGCTGGACAGGACCAGAGCCTATGAAGGGAATCACCCACCTATTGCAACAGCAACAAATAAAAAAAAAGGGGGAAGTAGCTGTGGAAGCTGACAAAAACCCAACCCATCCACTACAAGATATTCGAATGCCGAATGCCAAATGCCACCAGGGGCGTGAGTCCTCCTTTCCCAAGGATTCAAATCCTGAGAACATCAGCAGGAGGATCTTCACGTATTTCTAATCTGACTAAGTGATGCCTGCCCTGCAGGAAATGATGCGAGTTAACTAAATTCTCATCTCGTTCCCTTTTGAAAGTCTAAATCAGCATCTTTGATAAGAACAAATTTGATAGACAGTAACACCTTCAGAAAATCAAGTCCGACTTGCTCTCCCATAAGCAAATCCATAACAAGCAGACCGGTGCTGTCAGCATTATCTGAAGTCCTCCAAAGTTTCACTGTTTGAATACTAAACACCTCAAACTGCAGTCCACACCAGCGCAGCAGTGATTAAAATTGCATTGTAACCTGTTAAAAACATGGGCTGGCAGGCAACTGCAGCCTGGTGAGGCAGAACTCAAGAGTTAACGACAGTGGGTAATTAGGGTGGGCTTAACAGCCAGGATTCCTGCCCGATCAGAAGAGAAGGGAATCTTTCACAGTCAATTATCAGGTGAGTATCCTCACCAAAAGCGCAGGTGTTGCTGCCCCACCCCAGCTTACTGCACCTTCAACTGCAGCCCTTTGCAAAACTAAACTGGAAAAGCAAGTTACTGCACCATGGGGCTTGCATGATGAGGCAGGGCTGAGTAGTCCAAACCATAGCGTTTAGTGCATCCAGGAGCCTCCTATTTATTGACCAAGAGGGCTGACATCAGGTACCTGCCCTTTCTTGCACAAGAGCATCAAGCCAGTTGAATACGCATCTGAAAATACCCTTTCGGTGATTTCATCTTTCCCTTTCCCATTAATTCAAGCCACAGCTCCCACTCCCAAGAACCAGATGCAGGTCAGTATCTCGTGAACAACAGGAGTCACTTTCAGCCTGGGAAGAGATTTCACCCACAAAGCCAAAAACTTTGGCAGAATGGCAAGACCTCAACCAGCCTTACAGGTGTCCATACCCAGGCAAGTGACAACAAGTGATGCCACAGCTGCTTCTCCTCCCAGTCCATCAGAGAAGGAACCAGTAGGGCCAGCAATAAGCTGGTAAATTGCTGGTATGAAAGTGCAGTTTTAATAAGTGGACACGACATTTAGTCTTCACAAAAGTAGTATTTTGCCATCTTACATCTTACCATGTAAGCTGTTTCCAGAAATAACAGTCCTACGACGCACCATACCTCTACCCTAGCAAGAAAACACATTTCTGAATTTATGAGACACCTACACTTGAAAGACCCTTTAATTTTCCAGCCCCTTTTGAGCAAATCTGGCCAAAACACAGTCGGAAAGAAAGCTTTTTTTTTTTTTTATCTCCAACCATCTCTTGCAACATATTAGTAAAACTAAGTCAGATTTCAAAGGGGGGTACTGGAAAAAAACCCAACAACATTTCTCCCAGGAGACAAATAATGACCATTTCAAAGTCAAAACAGATCGACTGATTGACCAACTACTCTGTGTCCAAACCGGCAGAAGTGGTTAAAACTCTACAGACAACAATTTCCACTCCTAACCATACCGATCAACAAAACTAAGTATCAGTGTCTTGCTCGCTCATGCCCTAAACAACTTCCACTAACACCTTCTCCCACAGCTGCACTGTTCTCAACTCATCTGAAGAGCAATCCAGCCTCTCAAAAGTAAAAAGGAATGAGAAGTCACCGCTGGTCCTCGACAGCTTTAATAAGCCACAAGGCTGCACAAGCTTTACTCCAAGAGCAGGAGATCCATCAGAACCCACCAGTTATGTCTAAGGACCAATGCTCCAGCCCAGCTATAAAACGTAGTGAAAACGCCAGCGTGCAACAAGGAATAGTGACAAAAAGCGGCGCTTTTCCCAGATGTGCACACATGGCTTCATCGCGCCTGGACTGACTAAAAGAGAGAAGGAGGAGGACACGGAGAGATTCCCTCCGTGTGTGCAGGAATGCCCCCAACAAAGGCTCGGTGCGCAGGTATGCGGAGCGCCGGGCGCCGCCACGCATTTTCTCCCCGCGTTTTTAAAGCCCAGCCCTGCAGCTCCCCGGGAGCAGCAGCAGCAGCAGCACATCCATCCCCGCCACGCTCCGCCAGCCAGG
>VYXB01005615.1:276348-291474 GCA_013397135.1 Pachyramphus minor
CCCGAGGGGTGGCAGCGAGGCCACCATCCCCCCAGGAGCTCACGTGGGACCTCACGGGACAGAGGAAGGGCCGGGGCCGCCCCGTTTCGGGGGTGTCAGCAGTTTTGGGGGAGCAGGAAGTGGCCAGAGGGTGAGTGGTGGGTGCGGGAGCTGCCGGAGTGGGTGAGTGGGGCGTGGGGCACCCACAGAGCAGGGCAGGAGGGTGTTACACGGGGGTCTCCAGTGCCCACATTCCCTAGGGATGGAGGGATGGAGGGATGGAAGGGGTGGAGGAACCCGTGGGAAAACAGGGGGCAGTGGGGATGGGGGCAAATGGCGGCAAAGGATGGGGGGATGGAGGGCCAGGGCAGCAGGACATGTTGTCGTGCCCCTGCAGGGTGGTGGCGGTGGTGGCAGGTGCCCACAGGGGAGGATAGCAGGGTTCTCCACCAGATATGCTGCCCTGCCCTTCTCTCAGATGTGGGGTGCAGGCAGCTGCCAGCCAGGACTGGTGGGGCACTCCTGTCCCATTGGGATGGGAAACCCGAAACCAGCTTCAGCCTCCAAGACTGACCCCAGTGGGCAGGGGAGCCTCTGGAGCAGGTGGACAAGCTCACCCCCCCCCCATGGCTCACCCCCACAGCTTCTCCTGCTGCAAAAGCCTGGGAGGAGACCTGGGTTCCCACAGAAGAGGTCTCAGGAGGACAGCAGCTGGATTCAACCTCAATATCCCTCCCAGTCCTCAGTCATCATTTGGGACGCCAAAAATCCTTCTGCTCTGGCTCAGGCTCTGGAGGACTGAGAGCCCTTTGTGTGCAGTGCTGACACGGCAGGCTGGCCCGTGAAGGCAGGATTGTGCTGGGTTTGGGGGAGAGAGGGGATAATGAATAAACCTCACTGTTTTCCTCTGTAATTCTCCAGATCCCAGAGCTCCTCATAGTCAGTGCCCTGCCCCCTTTATGATTTTTCCAGGTATGCCAATGCAACCTTGGTGACAAGTCCCCCACCACCCTGTGCAGCTACCCGAGTTTCTCATCACCACTCCAGCAGCTGCTTGTGGGTAGATGATGGTGTCTCACAGCCATGATGGCCATGCCATGGCATTGCTCCTGGCATACCACCCTCCCTGCAGCTCCTGACCTGCTGAGGTGGATGGCAGCCCCCCAGCATGCCCAAAATTTCCCACATATTAAATTATGGGTGGCATCGACCAACACTTTAGTTAAAATGATCACAAAGCCAAGCTGGGAGTTGAGGAGGGACAGGGATGTGACTACAACAAGAAAGGCTTGGACATGATCTCCAGAATACCAATCAGGAGTAATTCTGGTATTTCACCAAAAGCTGCCATTTCCAGCTCCCCTCAGTGCTGACTATTACTTCTGACCCCTGACCTTGAAGCAGCTCGTCCTCTTCTGTATTTCACTTGTCCTGAGCACAAGGCACTGAGCCCCAGTGCAGGGACAGGATCCAGGGCTGCCCTGGCACAGCTCTTGCAAGCAACCAGCTCTACCTGACAGATGAGGCTTTTTGGGAGAATCCAGCCTGGAAGAGGGAAGCTGTCACTTCCCTCCCACAGGTCTGGGGAACCCACTGATTGTTCTTATCTCTCCACTCTAACCCTGCCCTCATGGGAGGATGTGGGCTCAGCTGCCCACAGAGCAGAGCATCCCACACAGGGATGACCAGCGGCCAGCACTGGAATTGGAGAGTTCTGGCAAGGTTTTTGGTAGTTTCCATCTGGTTTGCACCATGCCTTGCCCCTCTTTGCCAGCAGAACATGCGGGAACCAAGCCCCAGCTGCCGAGGGCATGCCTAGAAGAGGGCTGGGTGTGCTCTGGCACTGGAAGTGATGCCAGCTGAGGAATTAGGAGAGTTCAACAGGCTCCACAGCCATGGTATCCCTAGTTAAATATCCCCAGCAATTAGAGAAATCCTGGCACTTTAGCTCACAAAGACAGGGGAATCAGGCACTCTCCACAGCTCCAGCAGTCTCACCCTTCAGGGCACCCACACACTTTGTTCAGAAAGGGAGCCCACAGGAACAACATGTCCCCACATCCCAGATGCCTCACCTCTCTGCAGCCAGGGGCATGTTGATGGGCAGGCACATGCTGGGGGCTCTGCACTGCTCTTCCCAGCTACCCTCAAAGAATACAAAATGCATTTGAGCATTCTGAGGTGCTTTTTGGGTGTCTTTACCTGGTCAGTGAGGACCATGACACTTCTCTGTCCCTCATCTTGGAGGAACTGCTGATTTCAACAGCTTTGCATTGGCTTGCTTTGAAGAAGCTGTGTTTTCTTGCAATAACCTTTCAGTGACATTGATGGTTGTTCAGGCATTCAGAGTGTAGCTCAGCCCACACCCAAATGCCTGCCCTACATTCCAGCACTTTACATCTTGTTCCAGACAAACGTTGCTCATTTTTACCTGTCCCTGATCTGGGGGTCCTTAGGACATGCTTCAGTTATATATCCCACTCTTTTTCGTGAACAGAAGAGCTGGAACCCCATTAAAATGGGAGCACAGGGTATTTCATAGCTACAAGATGTCAGCACCCAAGAGGTTTAAGAAAAGCAGCTGGGAGAGAGGTTTCCAGCAAAATCCTCAGGGCTGGCAGCCTTGTACTTGTGCCACAAATAGCTTGTCCTGTGGCTCATCTGCAAACTCTTAACATCCACATGACTTGGCTTATGCTGTGATAACCTTACCTGCCAGCTAGCCTCATCTTAAAAGGAAACAGAGAAGTGCAAAGGCATTCCTGCATCAGGCCACACTGGGCTCCCCTTTCCCTCTGCCGCTTAATCGCCGGTGAATTTGTACCCTCTGCCTTAACTGCTGCTGCCTGCTCTCAGGAGTATTTAATTGCAGATGGAGCTGCTTAGCTTGTACCAAAGTTGATCTGACGTACAGGGTGGCTGTGAAGCTCCCGAAATGCCCTGGATCTGTGCATGCTATGGATCAGGAACCCACTGATTTGCGGCCACTCCCCAGGTCACAGACGGTGCTGCAGTGGCAGCTGGCAGGGTGGTACAGCCGCGGCATGAGGAAGGAGCAGTGCTCACTGCAATCTTTAGGTTGGCATTTTGGGTCTACTGTACCCAGTATCAGCTAGATAAATGGGAGTCTGCAACTCTCGCTGATGATCAGCAGCCTCTGGGGAGCTACAGTGGTGATGTGCAGCATGTCAGTACCTCACTCCTCTCCCATGAAAGCCACCTCTTCTGCTGTGGGATGGCTACACAGGCACAGTCCCCATCAGCTCTGGTCCTCCTGCAGATAGGGGCACAGGAAAGCACAATAGAGGCTTCCTCCTGTTCCTGTGGGACCCAGAGCAGGGCCTTAGTCATGCTCTTACATCCCTCCTGTCACTGGGTGGGAGCCTCATCCTGCTCTGCGCAGCCTCCCCCGAGCCTCAGCTGCACCAGAAGCAACCTCACAGTTCCCTCCTCTCCCAAGGTGGATGCCAGGGGCAAGATACCATTGCAGCTGCAAGGGGCTGTCCATGGTGGGGACACTCAACTCTGGGAAAGGTCCTGAGGAACCACACACCTCATGCTCTTCAGGCTCTGGCCCACACAGGTCCCAGGGTGTAGGACTTGGGGTCCCTGTGGCTCCATTAATCACACGTAGTTCTGCTCTTCAATGCAAATCCTGTCTCTGCTGCTAATCTGGGGGGCCTCAGTGGTGGCCGATGGGGAGAGTGCACTTTTATTCCAGGTGCTGTGCTGCAATGGGGCCAGGGAGTCCCATTTCCAGTGAGTGTGGGCAGCGTGCCAGGGAAGCAGAGTGTGCTGGGGTGACCAGGGAAAACCCATAGGGCTAGGGAGATGCTGGGGAGAGGAAAAGAAAAAAAAAGACAACGAGAGAGGAAACAGGTTTATCACCTCTCTGCAGGGCACTGGGGTTCAGCCACAGTGGGTTCTCTGAGCCTTGGTTGAAAATCACTCTGGGCTCCTCCATGCAGCCATCAGCCCAGAGAAAACCATGTGGCAGGGTCTGGCAGCCCCATCAGTGTGGGCATGGCAAGCAGGGACTCCCCAACTTCTGCTTTATCACCTCTGGAGGGTTTGTGAGCTCAGACACGGCTGTAGCCAGCTGGGAGCAGCCATGCAAAGCTCTGCAAGGCTCTGTGCTGTGGGCAAACCCCAGGGCAGCCCTGCAGGGGACCCAAATGGTGCCCAAGCCAGAGAAAAATGGGGGGTAGGCTGGGCAGGGGAAGAGGTACAACTGCCCTAGAGGAGGAGGAGGTAGGGACACGTGTGGGCAGATGAGTTAGAGGCTGTCCAGGAAGCCTGGGAAGGTCATCTGCAGTGGAGAGGTTGTACCCCACGTTTCCCCAGTGCAGACTTCAGGAACTTTGGAATCTTAGGGAGCCCCAAAGATGTCAGGTCTGGGGGGGACAAGAAGGACAGAGTGAGAAGGCTGCCAAGGGCTTGGCAGGTGCCCTAGGGCCTGCCAAGTGCTCAGGACCAGCGTTGTTGCATCAGCAGAGACAGGGGAGATGGGACAATTCAGGGTGCTCTTGGGTGCAGCACTGCCCCAGGCCAGTGCAGGAGGGCTGGTCTGACAGCTGCCTCTGCCCAGTTACAATTCAGCACCCTGCCCTCAGAAAAGCCTTAGTTTTTGGGAAGCAGAAAATCAACATCCTCCTTTCCAAAAGGTCACACTGGAGCAGTGCAGCAGAGCAAAGTGTGAGGAGAGGGGACAGGGGACCTCCAGAGCCCCTCAGCCTGATTCTACGGGGCATCCCTCCCTGGTCCAGTGGGAATTCAGAGCCCCCAGAGGGACAGAGCTGCTGTGTCCCTATGTCAGTCACTGAGGGAGGGTAACAAGAACTAGGGTGCTTGAAGGCTGAACTCCAACCCCCGACACCCTGCTCATTGCTCTCCAGGCACTTCTCAGGTGTTGTGTGCCTTGGGTAGGTGCTTGCTGTGTCACAGGGCTGCTGGCACAGCCCTTCACACCACTGGTATGTTCACCCATGTCCAAGTAGCTTCCAGAAACCATCCAGGGTAAAATGCCTCCATGGTCCCAGAGGGAAAGATGCTGAAAGTGTTTTTTTCTCAAAACCTGCTCAAAAGGCGGGTTTGCAAGTGTGAGGAGCTTGTTCAAAGCGGGGGAAACACCCGGTAGCCAAGTCAACACAGAAACCAAAACCCTGCAGTGTCCAAATGGCTGCTCCCAGTAAGGACAGTGCAGAGCATAGCCACAGACTATGCCAGGTGACACGTGGTTTATATTTGACAAGAGCTGGCTGGAGCACCCATTCAGTCTTTACCATCCAGCTGCACTCTTTCTCTCTGAAGTTCCATGCCCCACCCATGGCAGGTTCGGCAGCATCTGGGAACCAGCTCTTCCTGTCTGCTCTTACTGTCTCACTGAGAGAGAAAACATCCGTCACCCCACACCAGCATGCCCAGCGGTGTAACCATCCAGCACAGCCCTGCAGTGGGCAATGGGGTGCACAGCCATGTATGGTCCCTCCAGCAGGCACCATACCCAACAGTACCCTTGTCTCTGTGACACAAGGGCACCCAGGAGTGCCCAGGCCCTGAGTGGTGTCAGCAGCAAGCAAGAGACAAAACTGACAGCTTTTCACCACTGGGCTCACGTGATGAGCAGAGCAGCTCCTGGGCACCCTGCACTATCCTCTTCTCTTTTGCACTCTGCCCATGCCAAAGGTTTCCCAGTGGCAACGGGCACACTGTGGGAGAAGGGAGAGCCCAGCTCTGCCCTCTAAACTCACTCAGAGTAGGGGTTCAGATGGTGCAGAGGTGCCAGGAGTTTGCACTGTTCCCAGGTCCTGCTTTGCCTCTGCTGCATGTGCTCCTGGCATGGGACAAAACCCCTCACTCTGCCACATTGTGGGGAGCAGGTGCAGGAACTGGGGGGACGCCCGAGGGTGAACCCAGCAGGCAAAGCCTGTTCCAGACTCTCTGGAAGCAGAGAGGCAGCCGACAAACAGAAATGAAAATGGAAAGAGCATTGGATAGAAAGTGACAGGCAAATGTCCTGCTGGGAAGTATCTCCATCCAGCTCAGTCTAAGCATCCCGGCTGCACTGTGATGCAAGGCAACACAGCCTGTTGACGCGCAGTCCAGGAGCCCTTGGAGGCAGATCACAGGGTTTACGGGGATGTTGCTCAGGCCCAGCGCGGCTGCGGGTCTTAGGGAGGCCAGGGCACCGCAATGAGCTGGGGGTGCCCTCAGGAGGAGCCTCTTTCGTCTCTTGGTCTCCGCTCCGTGTCCCATCTCCGCGCCGGCACTGCCACCTGCAGGCAGCGGCCCCGGCCCCGGCCCCGGCTCTATAAGCTGCCAGCACCGAGCGCCCAGCACCGCGACTGCCGAGCCAGTAGTGACCCGGCCACCATCCCCAGCAGGTTTGCACCCCGCGCCCGCCACCGCACACCTGGGCAGAGAGACCCTCGGCCCTGAGCCGCCCACGGGCGCTCGTCCAGCTCCGAGCGAGCCGTCATGGAGAAACTGGCACTGGGTTCTCCTCCCCTCTGCCCCAAGCAGCCAGACGGGAGTAACTAAGCTCACGCCTGGCTGCTCAGGAGGTGCCAAGAGCCCCCAGCAAAAAGCAAAACCCAGCCCACGCCTCCCTCGGACAAAGCACCAGCGGCATCTCTACCCCCTGCAAGGGAGGAAAGGGGGCCCCGTGTTTTGAACGCAGTGTGAACGTTGCTTTTAAGGTGCTCCTCAAAGCCCCGCACTGGCATGCAGGAGAGGAGCCCTCCTCATCTTCCCTCTAGGCAAGCACAGATGTAGCTCCGGGTCCTGTTCCTACTGACACACCCCATGGGGGGGACACATTCCATTCCCAGTTTATCCTGCTTCTCGTGTGCCCCGTGCGAGCAGCCACAAAATTGTTCCCCAAAAATTCTGCCCACGCTGAGGAGGCTGCCTGCAACATGCAGACACACGGCAGCAGGGAGAGACCCCCCACTATAAACAAAGTACAGTCCCTCTGTCAGAAACTGGCCAATATCATATTTTACAACTAGTTTTGCATCCAAACAGGAGCCCTTATCCCAGGTGGCTTCAGCTATGGGGTCTTCATCCTCTTGCATCCCTAGAAGGAAAGAAAGCATCCCCCAAGATCACAGAAACGAGACACAGGACACTCCACACTGCAGAGGGGATTTCCAGGAGCATTTATTTCACTGCTGACACGGGGGCTGCAGGAGGCAGCTGCTCCCCGAGTTGCCCTGTGCTGCAGGAACATCCCCCTCCTCAATCACAACAATCCACGGACAGTTGGTGTCTGAATGGCAAGACCTTCCAGCACCTACATTACACAGACCTACATCACTGGGACATTCACCTGTTAGGGACACCACTTAAAAGGATTTAAAATAATAATAATTATAATAAAAGTAACCTACAAAGTAACATTTGGAGGCATCATGCAGAAACTGGATTACTTTAGCCTATGTGGCAGCTCAGATTTGCTGGGTTTATCGGTGGATGAGTGCTAACTGCTTCCCTGCCACTCCAACACCAAGCTGGGGGGCATTCCCAGACAAGACAATAGCTCTATTTCCCACCCAGTGGCAGGAAACACTTCCAGGTCACAGCTTATACATCCAGAACTACACAAGATTATGTGCTTGTAAGAGGTGCTGGGAAGTCCTCAAACTTCCTTCTGTGACACCTTCCTACCAAGTGGCAGACACTTCAGTGCAGAAGAGTGCCTGAGCTGTGGGATTTCTTTTTTCCTCTCTCTTTTTTGTTTAATAAAACCAAAAGCTGACTGCTAAAATGTTACTCTTAGCACAGGTGGACCAAAAAAACAACTTTAAGAAAATCATATTACACTTGTAAGATATAGATTGGCCCATAAGAAAGAAGCTCTACACTATTGCCCCATAATGAGTTTTTCTTCGCCTACAGTTTCAACTTCCCAAGTGAGGTAGGGAGAGGGTGACCACAGGGGAAAAAAAGGTGGTGCTTCCAAAGAATTCCACTATTTTAAAGGTATCCTAATCCTTCATGTAAAGTTTAAGTGTTCTTTAAAGAAACACTGCCTTTTCTTCACAACATTCAGAGTTTTGGGTTTTTTTGGTTGTTTTGGTGAGGGAAAGAGGGAGAAAGAAAACAAGGATCCCAGAGATGAAATGCTGACAGTTTTGACACATTTTGGAAGGAAAGCATAGTTACAAAAAGGAAGGAAATGATGTAGTGAATCTGCAGATAGAAGGAAAAAATAAAGAGTGCTGACATAGTTTGCACTGTGCCCGCTCAAACAGCATTCAATTACACACCCTGTTCATGTGGAAACATACTGTCACACACAGCTGTCAGGAGAGGGAAAGTGGACACTTAGAAAACCTGTAGTTTAATTTTTCAGGAATCAGTAATACAGAAGCCTTCCGTTGCCCCTCCTAGTACTAGACAGAACGTATTTTAAGGCATAGTTCAACATCCATTTCTTCCTAAAGCAACTTAAAAGTGTAACAAGCCAAGATGTTGAGACACAGAAAACTCAATCAGTATTCTGACAGAGGTGAAAGCTGGTTTATGTACAGTGCAGTATCTGCCTTCAAACAGGGGAGTCTTGAAAGAGAAAGAAATAAAAATAACTGCAGACCCAGATTCTAAAAAAGCTACCATTACCAACACAAGGAATGTTCATTAGAGTCCAGTTCCCACTAGAGCTACTCAACAGGAGGACGTACAATGTGATTATGCTAAACTGCACTGATTGACTGTTCTCAGAGTGCCCCGGGAGTGGGGGAGAACTGTGGGAGGCCAAACTCTGCAGTACCCTAGTGCAAACTGCCTCAGAGGAAAAGTCTGCAGTCAACAAGCCTTTACACCTATTGTTAGGCTCCACTGAGAGATGTAGTAGTCAGGTGTCCCCTAACAATCTCAGGACACTCCGGTAAAGGTGATGGTCCTGTGTGGATTCTAATGCACATCCCCCATGAACAGTGTCCTGCACACATACACCTGCCAGGCTGCCGGCTTTCCCTCTTCCATGACTGAACCAGCTCACAGCCACCAGAACCTCACGTAGACGATCAGCATGATAAAAAACACAGCTACAGCTGCCAGCTTGGCGTACGTGGAACGCATGTTCAGGTACTTCGCGTCCTGACGGTACTTCTTGGACAAACTGGACAAGTTGTTGGCCTTGGAATCAAGAGCTGTTAAAGGGAAAGGGGAGAGAATTTAGCCAAGATTAACTGAATGGTCTCCAAATGTTACATGAACTGTAGACAGCTGGAAGTGCACTGTCACGTGGCAGCATAGCCTGAGGCTCTCTGCAGTGCTCTAGTGCTTGTCCTGCTGGGATGAGAGCAACTCAAACTGGTGAGATGCTGGTCTCGCCCAAAAAAAGCACCAGTACCTACCAGACGCTTCAGGATGCAACTAATCCAACTGAAACACCCACTGAATTCCCTGCTTTTCTCAGGATGCTCAGGGATTACCAAGCCTTTCCCTTTAGTATGCTCTGCCCACCCAACTGATCAAAGGGACAAGGAACTGTGTGCCAAACACTGGCTACTCCCAGTACCTGAAAGTGCCTCTCCTCGCTGTAAGACTTCCTCAATGTTGGCCACCATAATCCTCTGCACATCTTGCAGCTCTGTGTTGATGGAGCCCAGGTTCCTCCTCGCCCGGCTATCAATGTAGAGCTTCTTGGTTTTCTGGATGTAGGTGTCTGGAATGAGACAGTACTATCAGAGGGGATCTCACCTAACACAGAGCAGCCTGGCTGCTGAAGGAGTGGGAGCATTGCTGAGACAGCCAGAAGATTACATGCAAATATTCACTGGAGCAAGGCCAAGAGATTAAAAGCAGGAAATCTGAATCAAAGCACATGTACCATTTCCCTACCACTTCTGTATTCTCCTGCTCAAAATGCCCACGTCTCTAGTGCCAAGAAGAGGTTAAACTGTTAATTCCATATGCCAAGCTGGAGAGGATCCCGTGGCTGCTGCTGCCTGTCCCAGCAAGAAGTTTCCCAACCAACCACAAGGAGAGGGACCTCACCAAATTCAATGAAGGAATAGGGCCTTGAGACTGTTGGAACCTTCTTGCCATGCTGCTCATCAAACTCTGAGTGTAAGTCTTCCAGATATGCAAAGGCCAGTTTCTTGGGGAATGCAGCTTCACACAGGACCAGGTAACACACCCCCTTCTCGATGATGTAGCTAAAAGAACAGCAGACAGGGCATTAATCAACCAAATCTGAACCTACCCTATCAAACTCCACCCTGCATTCCTTTATTCCTACAAGGCAATGACAAGTGGGTACAAGGACTCTCAGTTTTCCATGTCTGGATCATGTGTAAACCTTTCTACAAAGCAATGGTTAATTTTTTTTTTTTTTACCCAAAATAAATTTTCCTGTAGCCTCAGACCCTACACCCATGCCAAGAGCCCTGAATTTTGCCTTCACTGGAACAAAAGCTGGCCTGTGAATATCATTAGCTTAACAAAATAAAATAAAAGCAATAGAAGAGTTATAATTTTGGAGTACAAAAGAGAGGACACCCTACTGCCCTCCTCCAGTCAGGAGAAGGGGGGCACAAGAAAGTTTGCCAGCAGAGGGGAAGGTGGTCAACACATCTCTACTTGGCTGAGGAACATATAAAGGAACAAGTTGCTATCCACATGCATCACCTCAAAGGCAGCTGGGGAAAAATACTGGTGACACACAGGTTCTGGTGACCTTACCTGTGGATTTGCCATGGGTAGGTGTGACTGTGCCACCAATTCTTTGGCTGCAATGTGAGGAGCTCCAAAACACACAGTGACACCTGCTGCTGTGTCATGCTGTTTGGTTTGCCCTGCAGCTGAGGGTGCAGGGGTCCTCCACTCCTCCTCCCAGCACCCCCATCCCCACCTAGTTCTTATTTGTTTGCAGAGGCTTAATGCTGACCTTGTTTCAGTGTGAGATCCAGTGTCTCTGCCAACAGGGAGAACAGGGGCATTTCATTATAATTCAGCTAAAAAGCCTACTGGAATAATGTATAAAATAGAACCAATCTTCAGATTATTTAAGGTTTGCTATGACTGTCTGCTGCTGCACATTCCCAACTACATTTTCCTCCTCACTTACCCAATATAAAAATAAAAGCAACAATATTCCCACCAAAACCAAGGGAGTGGAGACAGTAAATAGCCCTGGAAACAGTTTTGAACACTTATCTATATTCTTCAGGGTGGAATGTAAATGCATCTTTTATGTTACTTTGCTTTGACTTTCTGTATAATGCCATTATACATTAGTCCAGTTAGCATAAAGATTAGCAGCGTCTTAAAGAAATAATCCAGTCCCGAGGGCACAATAGTAAAATAAGTAGCTTAAAATTTTGTTAGTAGTCACATCAGGCTTACAAAGCAACTTCTTCCCACTCCCCACTGTTTTCCAGATACCCCCAACAGGTCCATGCCCTTTGAATTAGCCATCCTCAGCTCATTCCTGGGCCCAGGAGTCTCCATTTCACCTGTCTTTATATGGGCTGTGTGTGAACCCTGCCAGCCTTCTACCCTCACCAGAAGCAAGAAACTCCAGTTGCTATAATCCATTCCACAGCGTGTCCCCACGAGCCCATGCCTTTGTTCCTTTGTATGTCCTTCAGCCAGGAGTGCATCAGTGCCTAGGACTAATGCTATACTACATCATGCCTCTGTTCTTCCCTTACCCCTGGAGACCTGTTTGACAGATTGGAGTTGCTACAGATCATCACCCAGAGCTTGATTTAGCCACTGTCATGACCAGCAAGACTTGAACAAATCTTTTGAAATGATGAAAATGTGTGCCAGATGGAAATCCTGACAGTATTGCTGGAGCAGCACTCTCCAGATCAGAGCACACTGAGGAACATGTCCCACTGGCACAGGTCTGTTTATCTCTGCCCGGGCCAGCTGGTCCTGCCTGGAGCTCTTCAGCTGTATTTCCCACTTGCTTTTCCCTGATGTGGTATTCAATGTGTTGGCTTTAAAGCTGATTGGTCAGCACCACAGAGAGTGAGCTCACCTCATTCTGCCCCAGTTTCAGACAATTTGGTGAACCTCAGAGCAGAGTTTCTGCACAGCTGGACTTCTCAGTTTTACACTTTGTGTGCATCTCTGAGCTTCAGCACAGCACCTGCACAGCACGTCCTCACACGAGGGGCAGACGGTGCCATTTGCCACTGTTAGCTCCTGAACTCTGGATTCCTGCACACCGAGTACAACCAGCAGGTTTCTCATAATCATTTTGGACATCTGGAGAGAGAAAAGCTTTATCCTGGTAACAGTGGCAAAGGCCAAAGGTTGTTTTCAACATGACAGGTAAAAGCCACTTCAGCGATTCATCAGCCAAAGGTCACCTGCTGACTGACAGCACAGGAAACACCATCAGTGTTCCTGTACCTGCACAGCCATGTGCCCCCAGTGCTGCAGCTGAAAGGGTGACACAGCTTTTGTAGCCAAAGCCTAGGCAGAAATCATCTTAGTGGCCATAGTTTAAGCTTCACGTTTCAGCAAGGCTTGGCTCTTTTCTGAATTGATGAAGCTAAAAACATTCAATACCACCACCTCAGCAAGATCAGCAATATCCTTAGCCACACTGCTAACTCACACCACAAAATGCTCTGTCCAGGTTTGTGCTGCCCTCAGCAGCCAGAGCTCTGATTTGGCAGAAAAAAATTGGTGAGCTGTGCTAACAATTAGCGTGGTTGTCAGTCAGCGTTATTTTAGATTAAATCTCGAATTCCCCCATTACCTCCCCTCCCTCTACAGAGGGATTTCTGACCTGAAAGTATTCTTTTCACACAGGTCCTGCCATAACATCCCACCTCAAAGGAGGCAGCAGCGAGCGCTCTGCAGCAGCAGCTGTCAGTTGCCAGAGGAACCCGTCTAGGGACTAACTCAACCCAGAAGGAGAAACACTCTTCTCCTTGACTGCCTGCCAGCCAGGTAACCCAGCTGTTCCTTTGGGACAGCTGTCAAACCAGGAGCCTGCCTAAGCCCTCCCTCCCTGTCAGAACTGGTGACATTACAGCCACCCTTAATAGGCTTTGATTTCCTGGGCACGCATTGCCACCTCACCAGGCACCGCTCTGCTTGCATCATGGAAGTAACTCAAGAAGGGATTTACTGGGATCTACACAGGCTCTTTCTCAAGGTTTCACTGCCAGTTTGAGCTACACCCCTGCAGTGCCAAGGAAACACTTAAAAACCAGAGAGTTTTTAAATTCTATAAAGTTTTAAATGTGTAGGAAGAAGACGATGCAGAGCAGCACTTTGCAGTTAATTCTGCAACAGGAGATAGGGATGACCAGAGTAATCAGGGCTGTCCTATGACAACTGTAAGTCCCTATCAAAGGCAACCAGAAGCCAAGAGAAAAGATTTTTTAAAATCCTGTCATAGTTACTATATATGTAAGCCAACCACAAGAAAAGGAGCCCTCAAAAGTTCATGGCTTTTGCCAAAAGTTGCCCTTTCAAAAAACTCTTGTTCCCATCTTTTCATGTTGAAGAAAGGGATAGGATGGGAAATTTGCTTGTTAGAGAAGCAGAGACCTAAAACCAACCTTGCCCTGCATTCAAAGGCTCCCTCCCTCTCAGCCAGCCATAAACCCACACCCAGTCACCAAGAATCCCTGGGGAACTGAGAGGGATTCTGCTGCTGGCAGTGCAGCAGAAGTGGTGCAAAGTGCAGGAAATCTTGGCACATCACTGCCCAAACTGCACAACTCTGCCTTGATGCCTCATGTGGAACTTGATCTCAGAGGCTTGTAGCAATTATTCCTGCTAATGGCAGAATTCTGATTCTTGACAGGATCTTGACTTTCTCAAGCTTTATTCTGGCAGGTAATGACATATTACAGAAAGAAGCATTTCCTCTATCACACACAAGCTTTCCTGCCTTTCACTGGCTGTCAGTTCTCCCCCTGCTCACTTGCCTGTCCACCCCCCTTGCTATTGATTAAGCAATCAGGATGTCTGACCTGCACTCCCCATAACCTTTCCTTATTTCATATCCAAGCTGCCTTGCTAGAGTGCTACTGGAGCATCAACAATCAGACTGAATCTACGAAATGAGAGAAAGAAGCCTGTCAGATAATAGGGAAATAATAATAAAAAAGCTCGGAGATGCTCCATGTGCTTCTAACACATGAAGCTAATGCATGAAAAGATGCAATCTCATGGAACACAGGAAGGAAAACCCTGTGCAAGAGAAGCTCACAGTGGCATTGCCAGACTGGTTTTACCAAGGACATCTCTCTTTAAAGGCAAGACACAGGAGGTGCAGGCGAAGCAGTGAAGGTATAGTAGAGAGTGCAAACAAATACAAAAACCTTGAAGGGAACAGAACCTGTATTGTCTTCAGCAAAGGCAGAACCATGAACCTGGCTGAAAATCAAGTGCCAGACACCTGTGCCAAGCAGTGACAACTCACACACTCTGCTTTTCACACAGCTCAGCTGGCAGGGCAGTGAAGCAACTCTCCTGTTTCAGGCAACCCATTTCCCTCACTGGAAACCCTCACCCCGAGCCGGAAGAACCTTTACTCATTCCCACGGCGAGAATCCCTTTTCCCCAGGTTCCCACCCGGCACTCACTGGAAAGCCATGGCTCCCGCCTCCAGGGTGCATCTCGTCGGGGACTGCTCGTTCAGCTTGCGGAACAGCTGCTTCGCTTGGCTCTGGTACTGCTGCAGGTCGCGGCCTGACTGAGGAGGGATCGGGGGGAAGGACGGGCTGTTGGGGCCGTCAAGACCGGAGAGACACCGTGGGGGGGCTGCGGAGCCTCCGCCCGACAGCACCGCGGCGGCTCTCCCCCTCCCACCTCCCCTACCAGCACCACCACCGNCCCTACCACCACCACCACCGCCGGGAAACGCTTGTGCCGGAGCCGCCCCACTGCGAGAAGGGGCCGCGCGGGTCCCTCCGGGCCGCGCCCCCGCGCCCGCTCCCCACCGACACGCCGGACCCGCTCCACCCGCGCCCCGCCGGCCGCACCTGCTCATCCTCCTGCATGGAGGCGGCCAGGGGGAGCCCGTCCGCCACGCGGGCGATCATCGTGAGCAGCACCATGGCCGCGCCCGCCGCCCGCCCTGCCACGGAGCTGCCGGAAACCCACACCGCCACTTCCGGCGCGAGCCAGCCGCCGACCCGCCACTTCCGCCCGGTCGGGAGG
>VYXB01005616.1:8163-22320 GCA_013397135.1 Pachyramphus minor
CTCGTGACCTTCCAACCGTCCCCTCCCCCCCCCCCCGCCAACTTGAGTTGGTCTGAACCTGTAATTATTATAATCAGTGTATCACAGCTGTCACAGATGCTTTGGTTTTCTAGGGTTTTTTCCCCTCAAAAGTGCACGTCAAGGTGCAGTGACCGATGTTAAGAATAAGATGACATTCAGAATTTAAAGATGGTTTAAGTATCAAAATTATTTTCTTGAGGCCTTCTTTCTCAGCAGGCATTGGTTTTTTAGTCAGGCTTCAGTCACTCCAGGTTTCTTTGCGGTTTTTTTTTTCTTCCAAGAGTTGCATCCTTACAGGATCCATACTATCCTGTTAAATCATCCCAAACTGTTAGCTATAAAAGATATAAGGCAGCTATTTATGAGACTGAGTTGCTGACATGGTGAGATACAGATCATGCATTGCTTGCTCTTTTTTTCCTGTATACAGAGAAAGGCTGATTGATATCCTTCCCCTAGTCCAATCTGTTTGAGCAGCAGTGTCACTGCAACTGTTTATTTTTCTGGTGGTTTTTCAATCTGTGTTTTATTTAACCACAGATACTAGTAGCTTGATGTATGCTTGAGTAGGAAAAACTGATGCATGGTATCTAGTTATGATTGATGATGTAAGCAGGAAACAGTCATGTTGTCCCATTTCTTGAGATAAAATAAATTATTTATTAGTTGCTATGGAGTTCTTATTACTGTCTTGTAATAATATTTTTGCTAAAGAAGACAACTTGTATTTCAAGTCTTTTTTAGAGTTCATATTTTGTAGGGTAACCCACCTTCTTGGTCTGTGTAAGAAGATTGGCTGTTGCCAACTCATATGTCATAGTTTTAGTGAAGGTACAAAACTTCTAGGTAAGGATGTTAAAACTCCACAAGATGATTAACATTTTCTATTTAAAATGCTCAGGTATTTTACTGGCCAAATAAAAAATCAGAAGTTACCCTCTATGGAGCTCTTCAAGCATCTGATGTGAACACCCCCACGCTTTTGAAAAATGTCAGGGGATTCTTAGTAAGACTTACATAGCAGGCTTCTGTGCATGTTTGACTATACAAATCTTCAGCAGCTTAAATCCCCTTCTTCTTTCGGTGCTGGTATTTTATGTAGCACCTGCATTATACCAGGAAGATTTCCTAAATAAACATGGACACAGCCCAGTCCTTCTTGGCTGACTAAACCTGTCATAAGGATCTTACAACCTCTTTGAAGGACCTCCTCTTGTTCTGTGAAGAGGATATGAGAGAGAAAATACTGTCTGAGAATGAAATTGGGAACAGGGCTTAATGAGCATACCACACTAACAAGTATTATTTCAGGTAGAAGCTTTGGTGAAGTCTACACTGAGTCTGCATGGGAAGATTGACTTCTTGGTGAATAATGGAGGAGGCCAGTTTGCAAGTCCTTCTGAAGCCATCCGTGCAAAAGGCTGGAATGCTGTGATAGATACGAATCTGACAGGGACCTTCTATTGCTGCAAAGCAGGTAAGGTCTGAACATTAAGCTTTTTTTGTTTGTTTGTTTGTTTGTTCTCTTTGTTTACTGCAATACCAGAAGACAAGAAATATTTCCCTACCTTCTTTTTTCCACACACTTATCTGGGAGTGGGTATTTGTTTTCATGAATCTCATCCAAAGCTTTGCATTAAATGATACATTACATTTGTTCATATATACAAAGATACATTTAGGCAAGTATGATCTTCTGGTTAAGGCCAGGTTTGGGGAGACAGTTAGCTTGGATACTCACTTAAAAGACTATAGGAAAACCACTTGACTTCTCGGGCCTGTATTCACTGTGTGTAACACAGGAAAATACTTCTCTCCTCCAGGGAGATAAATTTAAACTTAAATTTAACTATGGCGCATGATTCGCAGATAATATTTGGAATGTGGAAATGAAAGTAATTTACATTACATAAAATGTAAAAACATGAAATCTTGACTTCCACCAAATGCATCTTGACAATCATTCAGCCTTACCTGTACTACACCTGTTGTCCCATGACCTCACCTCTGCCTTGGCAAGAGTGTGGTACAAAGAGCAGATTTGGGAAAATGTGTAGTGTGATTGCAGTTAGGACTCCAAATTTGGCTTTCAATTGGCAAGTTCATTTGTATGCATTTCTTCTGATATTTATAGGTTATCTTCCTCCTTCATACAGTGTACAATGCCTGGATGCAGGAACATGGAGGAGTCATTGTCAACATTACTGCTGCCGTGAGAAATGGGTTTCCTGGAATGTCGTAATATATATTTTCTTTTTACATTTTCCTATATTTTTTCCCTAGAAGTACTAGTTGCTCTTAAACACTTCAGAAAGGTGTGCACTGGGCAGCAGCAGAGTATAGAAATATAGCAGTTTGGTCAAGAGAGAGCAAGAATATCACTTAGCTGAATGTGTGGGGATCTCTTGTTAATTCAGTAGGGACTACAGGAGTAAATGGCCTCTCTGGCCCCTCTCAACTGTTTTGTAAGAAACTATTAAGCAACTTTCCAGTGAAGCTTTCATTGGAAATGGTGTGTTAGTGGGACTAGTTGGACGGAAATGCTCCTTCTCCAAATTTGCTGGAAGGTTTGCAAGAACTTGGCACCTGTTGCTTTTCTCTTCTATGCTCAGTTTGCAGATCTTGATGGTGTAATGAGTTATGGAAATTGGACCAGGAGTAGGGGAGTAGGAGGAACATTTCTAGTACCTTGCCAGGTTTTGGCTTTGTCCTTCAGCTCACATAATGCCTGCCTTTCCTATTTTCCTTTTTACTCCCACTTTGTAGGCATCTTTCTTGGAGAAGGCTTCTGATGCAAATCGAATCGATTCTATTTGCCCTGCTCCTTTATTGACTGGGAGAAGGCTCATGGCTACAAACATATTGCCATGTTTGTAGTTGTTTTATGCAGCACCCTATCCATACTTGTACATATACTATGTTTGTTCAAATTTCTTTTGTCTCAAAATGGACTTGAGCAGGAGTTCTCCAATTTGAAACTTGCTACCACAAAAGTTCCAATTTGTTGAAAGATAGCAATGCTCAGGAAATTAATTGTTTCAGTTATTTTCTTTTCAAAGGAAATTTTGAAGTTCTCAATGTGCTGCATGATGACAGTTTCGTGGAAAAAAATCTGAATTTCTACTTTGAAACTTCCTTTTCTTCTTTTTTTTTTTAAAAACTTTGAAGTTGAGTTTCTATTGAAGAAAATACAAAAGATATACTTTGAGCAATGTGTTGCATTACCTCTCTTTGTCCAGCATTAAAAATTTTCAAAAATAACATGTTTTAAGGAACAGCAGAATGTTTTCTCACTATCTTGTTCTTGGCAGTACAGAATAAATTTCGAGATCCACAGGGTGGTGCTGAAGCTACAGTTATTTGAGTTTCTCCACTGTGGTAAAATCTGGCTCAGTTGTCTTTGCAAATACACTGAAGCTGCATTTGAGAGTTGAACCACAAGAAAAAGCTAATTTTGAGTAACAGTGGACAAATTTTCCTAAATAACTAATATGCATAGATGTAGGTGGATAGACGAAACTACTTACAAATTAAATTCCTGCTGAATGGATACTCATTGTAGAAATGTACTATTGAAAAAGATTTGCCTTTAGAATTCCAGCCACCACTTTTGCCAAAAGTCACTGGATACAGTTTTCCATAAGTATTAATTTTGAACATAAAAGTTGTCAAATTTGCTCATAGTGTGCTTGGGGGTTATTCATACTTTTAGACCGGAAATAAATGAGTTATGTTTTCTTACATTTTTCTTCCTTTTTTTGTATTCTTTCCCTGGTATTTCAGAAGCCATTGTATCATCTCCTCTAAGTCGTTTTTGTTAGGCTAAAGAATCTAAATTCTGTTCATTTTCTATGAGTCCAACTGTCTACTATTCATTATTGCAGTAATTTTGTCTGCATTTAGTCAAGCTTGTAAATTATTTCAGACTAGTTTCCTATAGCAGCAAGGTGTATGACTTCAACTCTTGTTGTCTCTATCTCCGTCCATCTAAAGTAAGTTTTGAATAGTGACTGATTTTAACCATGTCTGTCAGAAGGTTTAAACTGTTTTTCAGACCACTGCCCTTCCAAGTCTTGCTTTACCTCTGCAGACTACAGGTAGTTTTACATAGTTTGAACTTTACCTCCTTGTTTCACATTTTATAAGCCTCCCTCTGCAGTAGAGTAGCTGACCTCATGTTACACTGGGGGAGAGATTGTATTTCCAGCAATGACAGGAAATCATAGCACAGCTTGTTTAAGCAGGGAAGCTATGGTTAAACTTACAAACTAGAAAATCTCTGTCTCTCAGAGGGTTGGTCCAGCCACAGAAAGCTCCTCTGACTACCCCAGTGAGACTGCAGTAGAATTCATACTGGGCACTCCTAGCTGAGGGAACAGATGCTTCCTTTGCTTTCTTCTCTCAATAGGCACACGGGAGCTGCAAGAGCTGCAGTGGATAACCTAACCAAGACTTTAGCACTGGAATGGGCCCACAGTGGAGTAAGAATTAACAGTGTTGCTCCTGTAAGTAATGGCAAATTATACGATTAAACTTAGCAATCGTACGTGTTCATAATTACAGCTTTCAGGTCAAAAGGGATTTTAAAATCTATAAGCTGTAACTGATTTTTGGATTGTTTATGCATTTATTTATTTATAATCACCTCATCTGCGTTCTTGAGGTCATTTGAGAGTGTTTTGTACTTTCTGGATGATGAGTCAGAGGATGTGGGATAACATTGCTTCTGCTTTCTGCTTTGACTTGGCACTCTTGGTCGGTTTTTTTGTAGCTTAATGAAATGATACTGGTACGAGTTGGTCACCTGTTTTACAAAGCCTTGACATGAGATTAGTGAATGCTTTGTGTTTTGGTGATGGAATTGTTTCTGAATTCATGAAGCTTTTTCTGTTTGAGGTTCAGGTATGCTGATGGTTTCTACCTGTGTTTACAAGGTTATTTTAAAAATCTCTGAATGTGTAACATAGTGCCTTTTACTCTGTGTTCTACATGTTAAATTATATTTGCTTTAGACATAAAGAGAAGGTATTTGAAGTGGACCTTCTCTGAGAGAAATCATATGTAAAAACATGTGTTCTGATTTTTTTTTTTCTTATCAAATTCATGCAGACAGGAAACCACTATACAGGTCAGCTGAAATATGCCTACCACATTTCTGAGGAAGTAGGCAGCAGGTAGCAGTTTTTTAAAATAACAGTATGGAAAGCGCAGATATATTTTGTAGTGGATAGTACTGCAGATGGGTTATATGGAAGCTCTAGCTTTAACTTTTGAGATTGTGTGATCTGTTGAGATTTGTGTAATCTGCTCTTAACCACAATCTATTTTGCACATTTACTCTCTCTCAAAATCAAAAGAGGAAATGTAAATTTTGTGCAGCTACTTCTACATTCAGGAATTATCCTACCTTACAGTAAGTGAGTGTCATAAGTGAAGGGTCATATTTAAGTGATCCCTAGGAAGGTCTTGCTACTATTTTTGTAGAATGTCTGTATATCCTGTTCTGTCCCTTGTCCTAAAACATTTGGCTCGCTTTGTTTGGTATAGCAGAGAATGTGATGATCATTCAGTGGCTTTTATGTAGTCTTTGTGAGACCCAATTCTTCTGGAGACTTGTTAAATATTAACATCTACTGGCTTGTACTTCCTGTTTATTTGTTTTTCCTGATTTATCAAGTCTCAGGGAAGTAAGTAATTAAGACAGAATTATTATGTGAATATACTTTTCAGGCATGCTAATTACCTAATGATTCATGCTGATTATACATTATAGCACATGTCAAAAGAAGTTTTTGATAAGCAAACACTTCAAGGGCTTGGCTCTTTCATAAGTATTTGCTAGCTTTGTTACTGTGCTGGTAACAAAAGTCCATGTTGTAGTTCCAGTAATACTTCTATCACCTTTGTGGACACACCAGGTCTGTGGTAACTATACAAAACTGTTACTACTTTCGAGGAGCAGAGTAACCTGTAGGGAATGGATACACAGAGAGGGAAATCTGCATTCTGAAAAAATTAGTTTCACATACTCACATTATACAGATCTCTTAGAAATCTTAGTATGTACTTCATGGATGAATTCCAATTTTGTTTTTTGACTGAAACTTCAGTTCCAAAGATTCTCTCCTGACTAATGGATGTAACCCTGTGTTCCCATTGCTGTAGCCTTCATCTTCTCTCTCAAGACTAAACTGGACTGAATAAGCATCAGAGCAAACACGGTCACCTTTTTCTGTTTCTACAGCAGCTAAGAAGGGAGAAATGGAATTATGACTGAAATCTGCCTACGTCCATAATTCACAATAAATCAATCGTGTTCTTACAGATGACAAGACACTGTTGAGAACTTGTTCTTGGGGCTTTGTAGTTTCCTGCTGTAAGCTAACATGAAATGCTTGTAATTTCAAAGCAGCCTCTGAGTTTCTTTATAGTCCATTTCTTAGTTATTGAAGTGACAGCGGAGAATTGGAATAATCAGAAGTGTTGTACTTGAATAGAGAAGTGGCTGGCGGCCAAATTACCTTCTTGTGTAAATTATACTATTCCATTACATTTAAAAACTTGCATTCAAGTGCTCTTTAGATAGTTTAATCCCACAGGAAATCAGTGATGACGACTTCACAATTTTAGAATGATCCATTTAATATGCAAGAGAACTTAATTTCCACTATGCTGTTTTAAAACAGGGACTAGTATTTTCGGAAACTGCTGTTGCAAACTATGGAGAGCAAGGTATAATGATGTGGTTAAAGAGCATACCAAAGGTTCCTGCCAAGAGGTCAGCAGTTCCTGAGGAGGTAATGTATTTCGGAACATTTGTGATCTTTCTACTTCTGTGTCTCTATTTAGAAGACATTTTATTATATGGAGAACAAAAAAGATGTAATTCTGCACTGTGATGGAATATTTAAAAAGAAAAAAGCCTGTAGTAATGTGTAGTCATGCCAAGTGGGAGACTTAACCAGTAGTCACTGATATACTGAAAATTAATTCAGCTGCCTCTTACAGTTGAAGTGTTTCATGGTAGGCATTAGTTCCTGAAGAAGTTGACTTCCAGCAGGAAGGAATGAAAGAATGAATATTAAGGTGAAAAAAATTGTATCTTAAAAGTACTTGGCTGTCTTCTACCAAGAATGTGCTTATTTGATAAACTGGTCCACATTTTTATTTGATTTTTAAGTATTTGATGCTGAGAGCTTATTGGTTTTCCTCTGTTAAGTACTTGATGTTTATCACTGGAAGGATGGTTTTAAGACCGTTACAGGTTTCTCTGAGTAGAACATGTTACTATGTCTTACCTGTAAAAGTTTTTACAAGCCTCTTTGACATGAACAGTTCCCAGCAGTCTAAGAAAGATTAAAATTGTCATTCTTTTGACAGATCTCTCCTGCAGTATGTTTCCTACTATCTCCAGCTGCTTCTTTCATAACTGGGATAACCATGGTTGTGGATGGTGGCCAAAGTTTATACAGCCATACCCTAGAAATACCTGGTAAGAAATGGGCTACAAAATAATGCCCTTCAAGTGACTGAAGTTGGGCGATGGGAGGACACAAAAGTAAAATGCCTGGTTTCTCAATCAACTAAATATGTTCTTTTATTTGTTTTCCTCAGATCATGACAGATGGCCTGCACCACCAGAAGGAAAAAATTCTGAAATGCTGAAAAAGCTTCTTTCTGGCGAATTCAAGCCAAAGCTGTAAAAGAAGCAGATTTCACCTTATTCCCAGTTGCACACTTGCTGATAATCTCACGTTGTGATTTGAGCTTATCATTCTCATTAATAATTTTATTTCTCATATGTAACTACATTGAGTGCCTTGATTTTCGTTGGTTTATATTTAAAACTTGAAAGACTGTACACAATAAATATTTTCTCTGAAAACATTTGCCATTCAGTCTTTTGGGAAGGGGAAGTATAAAAGACAAATTGTCCATTTGCATAGGCATTAAGTAATGAAGAATCCCAGCCAGAAGTGAATAAAAAGAATACTTATTTTGAAGTGAAGGGAGCCGAGAGGGAACGTTTTGGAATCCTTCAATTTAGGGAGAAGGTAATTTAAATCTTTTGTCATTAGTTGCATCAGTAACCATTGATGTAACTGTTATCTGTACGCTATTTCTGTTCAGCCACACATTGAGTGCTCAACAGTGGTTTTAAAGACCACGTACAGTAAGTATTTCTCTAAAAATAATTAAAAATAAGGTGGAATACTCTTACTAATGTTTCAAAATAAATATCATATTGGGAATGTTTTGAATTGCTTGCAAATACAATCACATAATAGAGTTAAGCTGACTGCTACTTAAATTTGATAATAGATAATCAGATAAATTTAAACTTTAACATACCGTGAAAGTTGGATGGAAAGCTGTAGAGAGAATTTAACATGCAAAATCTGTGGTGTGTAATGGAGTGCTTTCTGCAGTGTGCTACACTAGTAAAGGAGAGATTTGTAATCCTTTGTTTATCAGTTAAAAGGCTTTATCCATACTGTGTTGTCTTACAATGTTGACAGAACTTTGTTCATCAGTTTTTCTTATTCACCTTAAGGCAAATGTTCCCATGTCTGCCGTTTTAGTGAAAATACAAAAAATAATTAATGACTCTGTTTGCTGTAACAACTGAAATTTGTGGAATCAAGTTGCTGCTATAGAAGCAAACTTGTAATACTTCGTTTTGGACTGGGTGTAAGAGTCTACCAGTTGCTTGTACGCTGCAAAGATGTCTGACCTTTGTGTTTTTCAGTAAAATATGTGTCCTTCCATAGATTGCTTTTCATGAAAATCTGAATTTCACTTTTGGGTGGGAAGAGAGGTTTGAGCCTAAATATGTGCTCTTTCAGGTGTATCCTCCTTCCTTAGTAACTGGATGGTCATTTATACAGTTGTGAGAAACTGGTTTGGAAATGAAGTCAGTTTTTTTCAAACCTTTTCTGGAAGGTATATTTTGATTATTGCAAATATTAGTTCAGGGTACACAGTAAGAGAATTCCTGGAAGCAAATGCACCTGTTAGATAACTAACTCTAGAAGTCTAGGCCATTGCACTGAATAAAATTATTTAGTTTATTAAGACATTATTTCTACATTCTTAACATCTTTCTGGAAAAGAAGGTTAAATGTGAATGTGTGTGCTTCAGACTTGTGGAATTTACTTTCTCTTTGTTTGAATGTGAGTTTCTATGGTACGCATGGACTGTGGATTTGATGTGAGTGGAAGTGAATTGCTAAAACTAAATTACTTTTATTATATCCCAGAACTGTTCACTACAGAATTTGAGTATAAACTTGGAAATAATAAATCTTTAATCTTGCAAATTTCCTCTTAAAGTTTGCTAGAGTGTGAATATTCATGAAGAGGGGACTTTTATATGTAGTGATGGTGCAATGCATCATTCATCTCAGGAAATGGAATATTAGAAAGGTGGGCATTCACCTATGTGGGAAATAGCTTCAGTCTGCAATTAATAAATTGTTTCACAAGTAAGAACTATAACAAACCTTTCTGCTTCAGATGAATAAAAGGACCTTTTGTTTGACCTCTCCTACTTCAACTTTCAGCAAAGCAATGGATGCACTACGAAGATGAAAGCTAGTTCTTTAGAAGAGACTGCGTCTGCTTTTTCCCTGGCAGGATGTTGAAACAGCCAGCATTTGCAGAGCCACAAAGTGCTGCAGCTTAGTACAGTAGGAGAATGTACTCAATGGAGTACACAGAGTGCATACAAAAGGAGAATATGCTCTGGTATAAGAATACAGAAAACGCATCCTTGGAAGGAGAAGGGGAAACATCAGTGTTCTCCACTTTTTTCTTTTTCTTTTTTTTTCCCCCAGTAATACTACTAACGTTTCCCCTACTGTGCACAAAGTTAAAATGCTTATCACAGTTAGTTAGATATTAGGATAATAACTCCTTGCTGTAATGGTTTAGCAATAATCACAGGCGCTGTTTGTTGATTTTATTTGTATTTGTTTGGGTTTTGTGTTCTCTTCTTGCACCATGAAGGACATGAAATGTTTAATTCCCAGAACAGAGGTTTTGTTTTGGTCTTGTCTCTTTGGTCCATTTTTATGCAGATTAAAATTATTTTAAAAGTTTTGCAGCACCTTGCAGGAACCCAGTGTTGTGTCAGCTGGTAGCATGAATGTTTCGGGTTTCTAATGTTAGTGCTGCAGATAGTATCAGCTGCAGATGATACTAAAAAGCTCTTCCTATGCCAACAGCCCTTGATCAAAGGGCATTGAGAGGTTAAAAAGATGGGTGTGGTAGCAAAATATCCTTGACTTGTGTAAGGTTTGGGTATCTGAAGTTCAGAGAACAGGGCTTGATTTTATTTATTTTACAAGGAAGGTGAAAGCAACTGTGAGAAAAGGGCTGAGGAATCAAGGAAATACACTGACCAAACACTGAAACTTAAATGTTTGCTGCACTGTACAGTTGTAATAAGCAAAGAGAAGACAGTTGGAATGACAGTTACCATTCTGTTAGAAATCCCTCTTTGGTTGCTTTAATATTTACCTCTGGCTAAACCTGTACCTATTTTGCCTATCCCTTACCAAATATTCATTTGACTGATAAATAGGTGCTTATCAACTGCTACTTTGCTCCGCTTTCTGGTGTTATATCTGAATATGTGTCATCAAACTTTACATTTGTGATAGCAGTAATTCAACTGTACTTGTCTTATATTTTACAGATACTCTGTGTGTTAAGCAGAATATTGCTCATTCAGGGTACTTATTTAGCATAAAATGAAGTTTGATTATTCTGTGTGTTTACTTAGTGTAAAATGAAGTCTGTGTTGTAAAAATCTTCATTCTTTAAAGATTTATAGTTGCCATGTTTCCTAAAAGGAATATAGTCTGTGCAGTGTCATTCTGCAGTAATGACCATTGTCTGCCTTAAGATGTAAATGAAAAAATACAAGGCAACCATTACTTGTAACAAACATTTATGGCTATGTTTGATCTCCTGAATAGTTGTATAGAATATCCCATATAATTTTTAAGAAAGTGTGCTCTTTGCCAGATAGTGTAACTTCATATACTTCTCATCAGCATCTCCCAGTTTCCCCTTGCCATCTCAAGTAGCAGAGCTGTGTTAAATGGCTGAGTGCTGCAGGTGTTGGGGGAATTGTCTTATTAGTAAAGTCAAGAGCCTCTGTGTTCGGGGTTACTGAATGTGGCTGAGTCCTAAAGGTAAATGAGTTGCTTCATAAACTTTAGTGATGGGGTTGGAGCAGACAAACCTATTAGTACTGCTGCCCAGGCTCACTTAGAGTGTACAGTATATTTTTATGAATTTTCCAGCAGTGGTTTAGGACTGTCCTCCCCAAGCTATTTGCTCTTCCTCTCTTTTGGCATCAGCATTCCAGTGATGGTGCATTGTATTGGGAGGAACTGGAACTCCTGAGATGCAGGCACAGGTTTCTTTCTGTCATGGAAAGGCAGAGGAGTGTAGCAGACATGACTAGCAAATGCTTGAAATAATGCTGCTGTTTGCTCAATGCATGTGAGCTGGATTTAAATTTATAAACACTGTTGGCCCTCCTGCTGGTGAGGGAAGACTGGATCATATTATAACATTCTGGCATCACAAACTTTACACTACTTTTGTTCCCAGAAGAAGCCATTTTGTCTTCCTTTATCTGCTCTGTCTCCAGCAGCTTGTTCCTTTGCCAGTTAACTCCTCATTTCCTTAAATATATGTGAAATTAATCTCTAATGTAACTAGATCCTTTTCTGGATGTAGTTCAAAATGTGGTAATATGGTGCCAGCTATAGGAAGGAGTGGTGGGGAAGCAGAGAAACTTGGGGAGCAAAAGCAGGAGGATGACATGGCTATGAAAAGGGGCTGGTTTGTTCCCATTTGAAGTTTAGAAGCTATGGCTGTAGTGTTGACTAATACAAGCGCTGGTTAGCCTCAAGCAATACATGTAGGAGGTGAGAACCTCTTATTGCAATGAGATATTGATTCTGGAATTCAGGGAGAGCCATTCTGCCAGATTTCAGTCAATTGCCTGAGTACACTATCCTAAGATGTGCTTACCCTATAATTTCCACCCCCACACATCACAGCTTCTGTTGCCTGTACAGGGTTTGTACTGAATGCATAAATAACTGCTATACTTTATTGTAGCTCCTGTGAGCTATTTTTATAGTGTTATTTTCTGTATCAGCAATTACACTGTTTCTATAAGCTTTATTTTGCTCCTGTAGCATGATACCTGATCCCATAAACGTGCCTCTGGGTTTGGGCTGAGCTCAGTGTAAGCCAGTGTCATAAGCGCTGGTCTCTGGTGTCAATAGATATTTTTTATCTCAAAGTCAATATTTAGCTGTTTATCCTGTTCCTTATATTGAAGATGCTGTGATTTAGGGATTATGGTATGTTAGTACTGATGCCTCTGCAAAGCACTGTTGGGATGTGAGAGCTGCTCTGTTGCTCTGTGCTGTGCAGGCTTTGTGCAGATATACGAAGGGCCACATGGGCAGAGGAATGTGGGATGATTTTTCACAACCCTTGCTGGCTTCATCTGAAGTGAGGGAACTTTGTCTTGAAAATGTACTGTTCAGCAACCCCTCCTCCATTAGTGAAATCCATTTGCAGGATGCTAAAGCTGAACTGGCCATGAACTGTAACATTACGGCAAGGGAAACACTGGATGTGTTTTCAGAGCTGTGTAAGCAGCTGTGGCTCATTGATCTTGCTTGATGGTGCAGGAGCATCACACATCAGCACTTTTCTTGGCTCTGT
This sequence comes from Pachyramphus minor, assembly GCA_013397135.1. Taxonomy (NCBI): domain Eukaryota; kingdom Metazoa; phylum Chordata; class Aves; order Passeriformes; family Tyrannidae; genus Pachyramphus; species Pachyramphus minor. The sequence goes on from VYXB01005616.1 coordinate 20,944, forward strand.
TTATGTCTTGGCCCTATCATTTGGCAGAAAAGGTCACCTTTTTAACTGTCTGGTTAAATACTCATGGTCATGACAACTGTCTCATGAACACCTCTGACAATTTTGCCAGCTGTGGAACAAAATGTCAGCTTTGGGAGATCACTGTCTCCTTCATGTTGGCTCTGGAATCGGTGTGATTCAGTGCCTTGTGCCTTTCTTGGATGCGCTTCATCAGTTCTTTCTTTAGCACCGTCCTCTTCAATGGAATTTTAAAACAATGCTAGTATTTGTTTTTATCTTTCTCTACAGCCTATTTGAGTGGAAGATCGCAAAACAATCAAGCGATGGAGTTTGATGCACAATTCTTTAGTTTCATATGTCAATTTCAATATAAAGCTTAAACTTCCGTTCAAGTGGTTTTTACCCGGGTTTATTTAGGGTGATCAAAATATCCCCCAACCCTTGTTTTGGGTAAGTTTTGAGGGCTTGTCCAGGCTTTACAACCTCTAATTGTCTTACATGTTAAATACTTCTGAGCACATGACCAGAAAGCAGCCTGTGAGCAGCGGCTCAGCGGGGATTACTGTGCTCTGAAGTCAGGTGCCGCAGCACAGATCACAGATCGCTGTGCCTCGATACAGCGCTCTCCGAACATGCATCACCTGCCAGGGTGTCTCAGAAGGGCGTTTGCCAAACACGCACAGGTCATTCGTGCATCTCGTACACAATGGTTCGTGCCTGTAAGGTTATTGTTAAACCTGTATAAAACTAATTACAGTGCCATGGTATTATTTATAGTCATCGGCTACTTAGACTTCAAGGGTTGCATTAGTAGATGTCCTGCTACGTATCAGGGAGTGCTTCCTCACTGATTAATTTGGGATAGCATCCTTCTTCCTTGCGTATGTTGACTTCCTGAGGGAAGCAGGTGGCTCCTGCAGAGAGGGCTCAGCCAGTCCTCGGAGAAATGGACAACCTGAAGGCGGCAGCGCCGTTCTGAATTGTCCTACAAAGCGTCACCGGGGGGCTGAGGCAGCTGCCGCTCCGGCCCTGACAGGGGCGACGGATTTGTTGCAGTGAGCGCTGGCCATGGTGGTACCGGGATGCGCGTTCACACCCTGCCCTTGACCGGCGCAGATCCCGCAGCGCGGGACTGCACTAGGCTGGGCCTTCCTTAACCTCGACTCGCCTGTCTGGAACCGGGGACAGGAGCCAGAGGGTCGCACTGCCCTTGGCCCGCGGGTGCCGCAGAGGGTCCGGCCCCGGGTGGGACTCGAACCCGCGGGCCTAAGGGGGCCCGGCGCGCACGCGCCTCCGCAACCCCTGGGCGCGCGCCGCCCTCTCGCCGTGACGGCACCGCGCGGTGACGCCTCGCGCTCCCTGCCCGTCACGGGGCCC
>VYXB01005616.1:22542-98833 GCA_013397135.1 Pachyramphus minor
CGGCCCCGGGGGTGCGGGAGCCCCGGGGGGGTCTGTCCGGGCGCCCTGCGGGGCGTGGGGCGGCCCCGGCTGCCGGAGGTGCCCGGGCGGGGGGACACGGACCCGGCCCGGTGCAGGTGGAGCTGCGCGGCGGTGCAGTTGTGTGAGGAGCTGGGAACACACTCGCTGATGTTCGTTGCTTAAATTGCAGCTGCAAAACCTTAAGTATTTTACGAGCTTTGCGAATATTTCTGTGTCCCCCGTAAACCTCGCCGCGCTCGCACGGTGATGCTGTGGGCTCTCGTCTTCAAATTGCTCTGCAGTGGTAGCGGAGCTGTGAATTGGGTATGTAGGTCAGATACTGCGAGATGTTTTTGTCAGGGGAAAAAGTGAATGTTGGATTATTTATTCCCCTGTTGCATTTGAAGTGCATTGCAGCACCCACGAGGTTGGGGTTTTTTTCCTCCGGTTTTCTCTCTTGCTTCATAAATCTGGTTTTAGTTTTTGGCTGTGGAATTACTGAAATCAAAGCACTAAATTAGCTGAGCACTCCTAAGCTGTATTTTGTCATGAAGTGTCCTCTAAGAGGGTGGTGAAAGAGAATAGAAGTCTACCTTGAAATAAGGAGTATTTCTAGTCCATGCAGAAAATGTCTCTCCACTACAACATTTCTCTTCTTTAAACAATGCAGCACGTTGCAGAGTTAGAGGCCTTCAGAATTGTGTTGCTGTGTGTATGGCAAAGACGTGTTTGCAAAATGAATGTCTACAGGCTTGTCTTGTGTTCTCTCGTGGCATAGCACTTACTAGCAGAATACCCTACAAAGCATTCTTTTCCTATGGAATTCCCTATGGATATTTTTAAGGGAAGGGGCATTGATGAGTTAGTATTTATGCCACACTGAAAAACCTTAGAAGAATTTTCTTGGTTGTTATTTTTTCCTGCTTTCATATATGCTGTTGCTTACAGTGGCCTGGTAATTAACTGCTTTCCTTGGAAATCTATTTAAAAATGGGAACTTGCTGTAGTTCCTGTTTTCTTTATGCTTTGTGTTTCATCATGATTGCCACTGAAATATATTGAACCCAAATTTGATTCAGATATTGATTCACATAATGAGGCTGTATATAATTAACTTGATTTTCTTAAGGTTTTACTGTATTTTGATAAAACAGAATAGGAAGATAACATTTATCAGATTGAATCATTACTGGAGAAAAAAATAATTCTGTGTAGAGTTTGCCTTGATGAACTCTGTGTCAATGTTTAAACAGGTGGTTTACCTGGCACTAATGGAAGACTATGGCAAAGAAAACAGATGTTTCTGAGTTGCTTGCCTTGGCTTGCTGAGATTTCTAAACTGTCAGAGGAAACTTTTTTAAGATAGTTGTGGTGTCTGGTAATCTTTAGAGTTTTTATAGTATATATGAGTAGGCACAGAGCTGTGACAGGTAGAATTTATTAATGTGGTGAAACAACAGCATGATCTTGTTTAACATTGTGGTAGGGAAGCTTGCTTGTTTGTTTGTTTGCTTTATATTGGTAAAACTAGCTAATTTATGGTAAAAATAACTTTTCAATTTCGGTCATAGACTTGTCAGTGATACTTTGCTGTGGCAGTTTGGAAAGCTAGGCAGTGCACAGGCTTGTGGAATTTAAAGCCTCATGAGAATAAATGCAGAAGAGATTGTTTTATTATAAAGTTTTCTTCCAGAGAAAGTAAACAAGTTGATCATGCTGTAAATTTAGTCCACATTTGTCATTTTTACTTCATGTTTTTTCCTTAATGTTTCCTAAAATGAAGTGCTCATTGGTAAGTACAAATCAGAATTATTAGTTTTTAAAACCCTATCACTAATAATAAGTATTTATGAAGAATGACTGGAAAAAAGCTTTGCATATTTTAGCAACCTTAAGTTTTATTATTTTTCTTTCATCTTTACTGCAGGCTGACTTTTTACATCAGCAAACTAAGTCAAAAGAAATGAGTAACAGGTAACTTATTTTTGTGACAGGTTGTTCAGTGGCTCTCTCCCTGGGCATTCTGTGAACTTATAAAATGCAACCTGAGAATGATAATGGATTGATTTTCTTCATTTGTTCCCCCTCTTCCACCAAACACACAACCACAGGTGTTCTGCTGTAAGGAGAGGTACACATTAGTTAGGAGTAATTAATGTATTTTCTAGTAATATCTTTTTAGATATTTACTGTTAACATTATCTTCTGTTTAGACTACTCTTTGGAGAAAAATAAATGAATGGTGAAAATGTGACTGATTTATGCAGTTAAATATATCTTAAATACATTTGCAGAAAATGTCTCCCATTTTCATATGTATGATGAGCTAATGTAAATAGGTATATGGACTAGTGGCTCCACCTAGGTTTATCTAATTAGCAATTAAGTTTGTCGACCTGCAAGTTTAATTTCTAAATGTAAGCTTTTAAAACTAAAGTAAAACTGACACAGTATTAAATTAAGAAAAAAAAAAATTAAAAATCTGTGAATTTTATTAAACACAGCAATTTTTCCGTGGGAAGGAAGAAAAATCTTTTTTTAAAAGAATAAATACTACATTTGCTATTTTAGTATTCTGGCATTTTGTAGTGCTAAGGAATAGGTCAGAACAGATCATGCATGCTATAATTGCACATGCCTTGCAGAATAACATTGGAAACATGTAATTGGGCGGTGGGAACCTGTTCAGAATGCAGTGTGTTTGCTGTGATTCACTTCTGGATCTTGGCATGAGATCTTGATATGACAAACGCATTTTATGGCTGTATCTTAACCCAGTTTCTTAGCCTGAACATACTTGTTTGCAGGTTTTTCTGGAATGTTTTTAATGTATTCACTTTAAGAGTAATTTTTTAGAAGCTGTGGAAGGTTTGGTGACAATAAGGAAAGATGAAATTCTGTATTTGGATATTGCAGGGATTTCCCTGGGAACCACCTCTCTAGAGACACTTGACCCACAAATACACATATGACATAGTTTAGGGCCCAGCCTAATGAGGTTATTTGAAGTTGGCCAAAGCAGAAGGATCTGCATTGTCCTTTAAAAACTGAGAGTCAAGAACTGGTAACGCAGGGAGGACTGTAGAGACGTGTCTTTTTACTGTCCATTTGTGAACCCCACTAATGTTTACTTCTATATCTCAAATTATTGTATATTTATGAAAATATATCAGCAAAGTGTAACTTGCTTTTTCACATGGGAGAAAAATAACTTTCTTTAGGCTGAAGTGTTTTTTCTTTAACTTTTTTTGTTCAACCTTTTTTTTTTTTATTTGAATCCTTCACTGTGTTATTCTCACTTGCTTCTCCTTCTCTATTTCCATTCATCATTTGTCCATTTCTGTGGAATGTCTGCAGCAGTAAAAGATGCTGCTTTTGTTTTTCTGAGATGTTTTGTGCTAAGTGCATTTACAATCTGATGAAAGCAGTGTAATAAAATTCATGTGCTTCAGATGTTTAAGCTGTACTTTTGAAGTTCAAGTATGATAACACTGATGAACAGTTCTTATTTGGATGAAGGAATAAGTGATGGATGTGTAAGAGGGGAAGGGATTTCATGAGGTCAGCCCCTACTCGAGGCAGAAGCAAATACGCTGCAATCACGTCTGGCAGACGTTTGTCTGATCTTTTCTTAAAAAAGTCAGAAGAGGGGAATACCACACCTCCTCACTGATCTATTTATAGCTATACATGACTCTTACTATCGTTTGGAGGCTTTTCTTAACATTTAACTTAAGTCTCTGCCTTGGTGCTAGTTGAGCCAGATAGTTCTCATCCGACTCTTATTACTCATGCAGAATAATGAGTTCTGTGCTGTTTTCACCAACTGTTTGCATACATGAAGACTGTTCCTCTGTCTCCTTTTATTTCAGACTTCTCTTTACTAAACTGTGTGAACAGAATTTTTGTTATTCACTCTCACTGGGCTCTGTGTGATTTATCTGTATCTTTTTCCAAGTTCTCCAGACAAAGTCTTTGAGCAGCCGAGTAATTAACTTACTCTGTAAGTTGCAGCAGAAGTAACGTGACAGCCTTGTTAAAATGTCGTTCTAGGGTGTGTGCATACAGGTATGGTTGGGTTTTGTTTTTGTTTTGTTGTTGGGGTTTTTTCCTTGCCAACAACATGAGGTTCTTGGCTCCTGCATTTGCTAACACAGGAGCTCCTATTAGCATTTGTTAAATCAGCCATCTCTTTCTTCATATGTATGAATTGGAGTTATCTTTCAAAAGAATACAGCCTGATGCTTCATTGAATTCAGTCTTCATTTCAGGTTAATTTTCTTCTATTAAGCATTTCTAGACTTACTAGAATCACTTTTCAGTAAATTAGTCTACAGGAGAATATGCAGTCACTACTCTTCCATATCTGTTTTCCAGCACATACAGTCACTGTGGCTTTTGAACATAAGCCTGCTCTACAACAGGGAACCTGATGGAGAACAAGTTCTCCTAGGGTTAGATGCAGCTTCTATTGGCAAAAATGTGTCTTTATTGGTCTGTGTCTCTATTGGTCTGTGTTATCCATGTGCTGTCTTTGAAGTGAATCACATTGCTGCGGTAACTTCTGTCAGTGTAACTGTACCTGCACCAGCCTTTTGCCATTTTGAGATGTCATATGGTCCAATGACATCGTAGAAGAAATTTTTATCCTCTAGGCATGCTTTACTGGAAGAATTGCAGAATCAGCTGTGAAACAGATGTGTTCAACATGTTCCCTGGTTTTACTCCATTTTGTCTGACTTATGTAAATGATTTTATCCATAATTTTTGAGGCTAGATCACAGATGGGACAAATTTTGTGATTCTTTCATCAGCACTTTCTTCACAAAAAAAATTAAACAGACACCAATAATGATTATTAAAGGGAGACTTCTTTTGGTTTCTTGCAGGAAGAAGTATTCAAGCAGTCAGTGTTGCTTACCTCTTACCTGTCCTCAAAATTATTTTAAAATAATTTAGAGAGGAGTTCTGTAAATGCCAACAGTTTGAATGCCATGTTACCAAAATGATAACAATGAGAACCACAGTCTCACCTTTGAACAAAGATTTGAAAACTGGAAAACATCTTGATCATGTTGGTCTTTGACTTTATTAAAAGAAGAGAATAGAGAACTAAGACACTGCCACAAGCAGTAATTAAACTTCTAAAGAAGATATGGCATTCTATAGAAGAGTGTGGGAATTGTCACTCTAAGTATTTTTATTAACGGAACTGCTAAAAACTGATTGGTAAAGCTCAACCTGTATATAATTGTTGTTTTGTCACACTACGTGTGTTGTTAGCACTCCAGCATGAGCCTTTTTTTTTTTTTTAAATAAAAATCAATTTGAACAGCAACTCCCTGTGTTTCTTTTTGGTTTGTTTTTTTCCCCCATATTGCCCTGATGATAACTGATTTGGTATAAAGTAGTAGCTAGAAAAGCATTTCTTGCACTGCTGGTACCAGTAAGTGCAGTAACTTCAGGCAGAGATGAGGTTGGATCGTGTAATTAATGATTTCTTAAGGTGCCACAGCTACTTCCTTTTACAGAATATCTGTTGTGCTTCTGTGTCTGTGATATAGGCAGTATTGCAAATACTGAATGAGACTTTAAAATGAAAATATCAATGTTATTGGTGAAGTGCCTAGCAAGTTTTAGTTAAAATCTTAATCCGTAATGAAATTGAATAGAAGATAATCCAGTATTCTTCCCTCAGTGGTGGGCATGAATGAGTGCTTGTGGCAGATTGAGAACAGTGTAAGCATATGTAATACTTAGCTTGAATATTATTTCAATCCCAGACTATTTCCAGTAAAGGTTGGTTCTAAATCTTTTGTGGGGTTTGTGTAGTTAGTAACCTTTGGATTTTTATCCTCAGACTTGGCCAGTCTATATTTGCATGCAGCTAAATGTCTGGCATCCAAATATCCTTTGGTAAGAAATTCTATAGGTATGCTATTTGTTCTGTTAAAATCTACTTTTTTTTTTTTTTTTAACTTGTACTTGTTTCCTTTGGTACCACATTTCAGTTGGAGAGAGTGGACAATCCACCTCTGTCCAACATAACAATATTTCTCTCTGTTCCCCATAGAATTTTGTAGCCCTTTACCACTTTCTCGCCAAACCCAAATCTTATTGAAACCAGAGTCCTAACTTGCCTGTTTGTTTTCCCCTCAATGCCTTCAATAGATGCCCTGAATTGTACTTTTTCCTGCTTTGCTACATCCTCTTCTAGAGGATTCAAAATTTGAAAGTCAGGATCTCTTCTCGCAACAGGCTTATCTGCTCTTCCATGTTCTGTCATAAATATCCATATGTCAATTATTTGTGGTTTATTTTTTACAGGTTGCACTTAACTGCGTGTAGTTTCCTGGAATCCCTGCCTTTTGCATGACCATCTTTTAAAGGATCTTTTTACAAGATCCAAATCTGTGCAGTGGCCAAGAGGGATGGTTTCAGCATGAGTTCTTGCTTGTTTCATTGTGTTGGTACTGTAGAAGTGTGAGATCAGTTAGAAAAGATGAAGGTTATTTAAAATATAAATCTTTTTCGGTTGGATCATCTGCTTGCTCCCGATCTTCTGCTTGTCATTGGTGCTCAACTAGGAAGCAGCAGTGGACAAGCAGGAGTACTCCCTTGACAGAAATGCTCCTTAGCAGTGGGACTGTTGTCTTAAAGGTGATTGATTAGGTGTGGGCACAGACATAGTAATCTTTCTTCTGGAACTTTGGAGTCTGTAGTTAGTGTTATTGAGCTCTCTGTAGCATTCCAAGCATGAGTGGTCCGAGTTTACCCATAACTGGGGCTCCCTGGTTGAAGTTGTTGTCATTATTGAGTGTTGAATTAGAGATTGATTCAGTAGTGTTTTTTCTATGCTGTTTTGGAAATCTGTAGGGATCATGAATGTTTCATCCTACTTAAATATTCCATGTTAGTGTGTTATGAGGTTGTCCTGCATTTTATTCTCTTATTATTGAGGATAGAAATAACGGAGGAACTGTCTGACTGAATGTACAAAGTTAATTTGAGTTATGGTGGGGAGAGCAAGTGGGGTACTGAGCTAGGAAGATGGGAGTGTGAGCCAGGAAAGGCATTTTAGGCAGAAGTTACAGGTTATGGTGAGTCAGTGGAGTAGGAAAACATGACAGCAGGGTAGAAGAAGAAGATGAGAAAAATCGTAGTTATATTACTGTACTCTGGATTTCCTTATTATATTGCTGCCTTGCTTAGTGTGCAGGAAGAACGGTGCTTTGAGGGATGAGTAAGATAGTTTGTAACAATGACTGTTCACTGAGGAGGGTTCCTCCTTGATTTGTTGCAAAATTTGGGAGATGTGTAGTAAATGAGGCTGAGGTGTGTTCATGGTGAAGACATGAATATGTCCTAGGAGATTTAGATTCTGTTTTTCCTGGTGTCAAGCAGGTGGATCTTGTTAATCAGAAAGGCTCATGGGTCCTTATGTTAATTTTTTTTGGTACTTGATTTGAAACGGTGGTGGTGTGATTTGCAACCATAGTTAAAACAACTGCTGTAGATATGGAGATTGGGTTTATTTTTCTGGTTTATTTCTGAAAATGGTCGTATTTCAATCCATCACAGTCACAAAACTGGAAAGTTAATCGAAAAGGATAGAACTAGTTACTGGAGTTTAAGGAGGTACTTTCTTATGTATATCCTCAAAAGCAATATCTGACTCATGATTTGTGTGTAATCACTCTTGTACATTAATTGAAATGCTCCAGTTGTTTGCAATACTCAGTTTCTGCTGGAAGCCTGCGTTTTTTCTGATGTACTTTGTTTTTGCTTGTAGAATAATGTGCAGAGATTAGAAGTGGTTTGTGATAGGTTTTACTTTTTTAGTAAAAATTTAGTAACCATTTTTTAGTGCATGATTACTCTTTAAATTTATTTATTTGTCACTGGCTGTAGCCTGGTCTTCTTAGAGTAGTGAAGGTTGCAGGAATTGCCACCCACAGTGCTGGTAAGAATAAGTTTGCATACTGTGTACAATTAGTTCTTTGGCTGAACTTGGATGCTGTCACAAGGAAGAGAGCTATACTGTATTCTTTTAAGGTATGTGCTGCTTGTCTGATGAACAAAAAAAAACCAAAACCAAAAACCAACCAACCAACCAAAAAAGAACCAAAATGGTTATCTTCCTGTAGGATCTTGGATAGGGGACATGCAGTTACATTTGTAGTGGGGAATGGTTTTCATTGTAACACCTTTAGCCCTTTGTCACAAATATTTAGACTTGATAGTAGTAAGTTTGGAGTAAAACTAATGTTGATGCTACTCATGGCAGCCTCAGCAGAAGAGCTCTAAATGGCAGCAACAGGTGCTGAGCTGAGAGTGCAACAGAGATTTTTTAGAAGGAGAAACAGATGACCTAAATCTGATTATGACACGTACTGTAGTGCATGTTTCCTGGGATTCTGTGATTCTGAAAATTTCATGCTCCGGTTTTGTTTGAGACACCTTTTATGCAGCTACTCAGTTTACATAAGATAGTAAATTAGGAAAGAGAGACAAACATCACAGAAGTTTTTTACTTTGCAAGTTTGTGGGCACCATAATGTTACCTTAATATCTTGAGTTAGTCTTAGATGTTTTTGTGATGTGAATAGCACTAAGCAGTCTGTTTACCATATAGCTTAGTTAATGGCAAGGAATATGTTCCTAGTGTTGTAATGCTCTGAGACTTTCCACCACAGTGGTGGTGATAAATTTCCAAGATGCCAGAGTGCTCTGGAGGCAGCGATGCAGTTATTTGTAGTTCAGTGAACTGTGTCTATTACTTTTTGACATACCTTTGTGGGAAAAATCTGGTCTTGGATAAGAGTAGAGGAGTATGAGCACTCAATTTGTAGTCAGTATGTTCTATTGCAAAATTGGCAGCACTAAAGTATTTTCCAAGGTGGTGTTGTGGCACCTGTCTCCAAGTTTCAGCTGTTGTGACCCTTCCTCAGTTTAAAATTCATGTTTGTTTTGTAATAATGGTGGTTTATTCCCTTGGAATTTTGAACACATCTTAAGAAAGCATCATGACTTTCCAGGCAGATTTACTTGATATAACAGCAGTCATTCTTCAGTTAGATTGAGAAATGAGCTGTCGAGTGCTTTGGCTGCTGCCGAGGCAATGACAGATACAGGAAATGGAGAAGTTCTGTAAAACTTGAATTAGATGAAGAAAGAGATCTTGTTGAGGAAAGTAGATGCTTTTCTGTTCCAGGCCAATTACAGTCTTATCTTTTTTTGTGTACTTGAAGTGGAGTGGGCTTATGAAGGGTTAGGTAATAGAGGCTCTTGATACTTCTTGGAAAGAAGAGGTTCATTCAAAGCAGGAAACTTGCATTTAAGTGCCTTGAAACTCTCTAAATATGCTTATCTCTCCCTATCAACTGTAAAGGAAGTGTAGAGAGATTAGCTTTCCTAAACTATGGTTACTCTTTGTGAATATTGCTGTAAGTGTTAAGATATTTATCTCAAAAGCCTAATTTTGCTATAAACTCATCTTGAATTGCTACTTTACATTTTTATGAGAACAGTTCTTAAAAACTGTGTCCTCACATACTCAAACCTTCCAGCACATTTTAAGTTTTTCAAGTCAAGATCATTGTTCATCAAGCTGATAAATGTTATATGAATGTGTCAAATTATAGTTTCTAGAACAACAGGAACTAAAGATTTAATCTGAGTAGGATGAAGCTTTGCTATTGTCATTGGGCATGTTGGATCCTTCAGTACATTCTGAAGTTTCTCAAGGTAGTTTGAGAGAGAGCTGCGTTTGTGCTGCGAGAACTGACCACACTGTTTTTCGAGGTCTTATCCTTCCCGGAACTGGAGGGGCACTATCCATAGAAGTTGTATTTTATGCAAGTCTGGTCTGTTTTATTGTTTTGGGGTTGGTTTTTTGTTTGTTTTTATTTTGGGTTTTGTTGTTGTTAGTTTTGTTTTGTTTCATGGTTTGGGTTTTTTGTTTGTTTATTAAATTGATCTGTGGAAGGATTGCAGTTAGTAACCATTCTTTTCAGAAAACAAACAAATACCAAATCATGTCTGTAACTGTACAGAAGAGGCAAGTCTGGATGGTCATATGGGCTCAGTGAGACATAAATTCAATTTTTTTTTTTGCCAGGAAGATTTTAAGTGTCTTCAGCAAGTCTGCACATTGTAGAGACACCTGATACATCTGATACTGATCAGCCATCCCACACTTGCCGTGTGTGCAGCCTTCCCAATGCTCTGCACCGAGCAGTGTCCCTCTAGGTTGTGTACAGAAGCCAGATGGCTTCTGCATACACTACATCTTTAATGTTGTATTGCACTTATGTTAGATAATTACACATTGTGATTTAATAATTCTTCTGAATTGTTTCTTGCCAAACTGTCCAGTCTTTTAGCTGCAACTTTTTTCCAATTTCCTAAATGATTGTCTTTATGTCAAAATGCATTCAATGCAAAACCATTACTGAATAAATGTAACAAACCACAATATTTAGACTTGCATAAAATAGAGCTTCTAATTATGGGTGGTGCCCTCCTGGTTTCAGGGAGGATAAAAGTTCAAAAAGCAGTCCTGTCAGTTTTAGCGCCATAAATGCAGTTAATCTCTTTTTTTTTTTGAATGTGTTTAATGTTTTTTTTTAATTAATAATAAATTGAGGGAAACCACAATAGCATTATAATATGTGTTTAAAATATTTAATGGTATTTAAATACATTTTGTTGGACTGCAGTTGTTTTCACATGATTCAGGTCATTTGCTTAAGCCATAATTTATCTGTCCTGTTGTGCCTGCCTGATCATTGCTGGTCTCCAGGGGGCTGCACTAGGAGTTGTGTTCACTGGTATTTTTTGTTAAGCAGGAATATGTATCTCAAAGTATTTTATTTTAATCCATCAACTGATGATTTCCTGTTAGTCAAATGAGGTTTTAAAGCAAAGAACTGTCATGTGATATTTAGCCAAATATGTTGGAAAAAATGTAAGTAGGATAATTGCTGCAGTTAGTTCCGTTAACTATTCTGAAATCGTTTTAAGAAGACATATTTTGCTTGGCAGTGATAATAAACCTTGAAATCAAGGCATTTACTGTGTTTTTTGCATTTAATAGTGTGGTGGAAACCAAGCTAAGTGTTGCAATATTTTACTCTCAATTGATGTGAAGATAAACAATTGGCAGTTCTTGGACCCTTTCCTTTATCCTTCCCAGTTATTTATATAATATTTACAATCCACCTGAATCTTCTTGTTTTCCAGTTGTTTACAAATATTTGCAAGAAGATCTAGAAAACTGAACCACTGATTTTGTGAAGTGTTAGTTAGATTTTTATAAGTCTCTGGATGTTGAATTTTAAATTATCTGAAGCATATTACATACTGCATTGTATCTCTTTGTTCTTGTGGATGGTGAAATTTCTATTCCAGTTACACTGCTGTGGTTTGGACACAACCTCTTGATTTTTTTTCCAAAACTGGAACAAAAAATGAATGCTGGCTATGTCTCCATGTTTTTTTATCACCACTTGCTATTTTACTGTCTAAATTCAGTAAAAAAAGGTATCGGAGGATTTTTTTGCCCCTTAATATATTTTTATTAGTAATTAAAAAATAAGTGTTAACTTTGAATGAGTTGGTTGCTATTATTTTATTAAGCCCATCATGCTGATAGAGGTTGCTGGCTCATGTTACTGTGTTTAAGGTTGTTTGGTCTCTGTACAATAGGTTAAAATAGCTTGGAGTGCTGAATGCACTGGTTTCATTAAAAGAGAGTGAGAAAATTCAGGGCCAAATTTGGAAGCATATCAACTAAGCTGCATGCAATCAGAACAAGACTTAAAATATTTTCTAAGATAAGTCCAAGTACTTTTGCAGGAAATAAGCCAGAATTGCTCCTTGTTTAAAAAAGTCTTTGATATGTTTATGTTGCTTATTTTGTCAAACAATCATTCCGGTGGTAGAAGGGTTTAGTTCAGCGGTTCAGGATGGAATTGTTGAATGATGGCAACTGTGGAAAACCATGCAGTGAGGTGCTGCCTGTAGCAAGGTGGGGGTTGGCCTCTTCTCCCGGGCAACCAACAATGGGACAAGAGGAAATGGCCTCAGGCTGTGCCCCCAGGAGGTTCAGATTGGACATCAGGAAGAATTTATCCACTGAGAAGGTTGCCAAGCATTGGAACTAGCTGCCCAGGGAAGTGTTCAAGAAGCGACTGGATGTGGCACTTAGTGCTGTGGGTTCATTAACGCGGTGGTGTTCTGTCAAAGGTTGGACTCTACCTTGGAGGTCTTTTTCTGGAGTAAAAACAAAGGGGAATACAATTTCTATCTGAGTCCAGGACAGGTAATCATTCCTGAATCACTGCCCTGGTTGTAAGAGATGCTGCTTTATGTTGTGTGTCTTCCTTACTCTGGGACGTCAGCTGACAGAGCTTGGTTGGTTCTGCTGTTTTGCTGGTCTCTCCTATGACAGCACAAATGAGTGGACCCTCTGTGTGTCCTGTCCAGTGCAATTTGTCTCAAAATTGGGATAAATGGAAGGAGGAAGAAAGTGCTTCAGAATAGAAGGGGTTACATGACAGAGAAAGAACTAAGGAGGAGAATATTACTGCTCTGTGGCTCATGCTCTTGCTAACGTGCTGTTGATAGACAAGATTCCTCCCTGCTGGCTAAGAAATGTTCATTCATTCATTCATTCATTCCCCTGCAGTATGTTTTAATTTTAAAAGATGCCATAGTACTGTGACAGGAATAGCATTTTAATTTTTTTAATTCACCCAGTAAAACTTCCATTTCTAATGTTCCAAATTTGACCCACTGAGTATTATTTTTCATTTTGTTTTCCAGATGTTACCTTTAATCAGTTATCATTGTTGTTGGCTTTTCATTTGGGTTGGTTTAATCTTTTTCTCCTTTTCCTACTTTTCCTGTGAATACCTTTTCTTATATATTATTACAATGTATTAAAGACCCAAGTTTTTCTAAAGCTGATCTCACATCTGATGTATCACTCCTAGACTTTTTCTTGTTACTGCTCTTTGCTTCTGTTTTCTCAGTCCTTCATGATTTTATGATACTGCTTCTGCTTTCATAGTTTTTGAAAAGAGTGGCTTTTTGTTCAGTGCTCATTTGTGTGTATGTCCCTATAAAATCCTCTTCTTTTTGTTCATTTCTATGGAGTTCTTTTAGGTATCTTCTAATGTCTTGTAACAATGCTGACTTCTATGCTTGTCACACTATGTAGTATCATTATTGTAATTTATGCCAACAATTGCTTTGAGCTATGAAGAAGGCTACAAAAGTTCAGATTTAGGTATTACTGTTTGTCTTGTTAACAGACACTGTTTTGTGGTGTTTTTTTTTTAATCAAACCTGTAACAAGCAGTACTGCACATTATTTTGGTTAAAGGTTAAGTAGGTGTATTTGAGCAGGTGATCACTTCAGCCTTGCTCACTGTGATTTATAAGAGATTGGTTGTGTGAGACCAAGCATTGGATTGTTTAGGAATAACGTTTTTAGAGTAAAACCATTTTGTCTGACTCATTCTTCTGGCTATGAAGTAAATTTTTATGGTCTTTGTATTCTGATTGTCCATTCTACAATCTGAAAAATTACCTGTGAATGCTCACTCCCTATTTTTACCTGGCTCTTTGCATCATCTTTTTTTTTTTAATAGAGAAGTGTGTGTCTGAATAGCAATGCTCACAGACTTCGATTTCTTCTTGTTTTGGTTTAACTTGCTTAGCTTATGTCTAATATAGTAGAGGTCTGATTTAATCTTTACTTGTGATGGAAAGAATTACAATGCATCTTATTGAGTTTGCATTATATCATTTTGCTTTGGTGTAAGAACTGGAAGCCATGTATCCTTGCACTCATTTATTTTAGAGAAAATTTCTCTTAGGGAGTTGATATCTTTGAGATTCTTGCCCCACTGTTGAAAGAGGTTTGGACTCCAGAGGTCTAAGGCACCTTTATGTATAGGTAAAGTATTACTGTATAAGTCTGAAATCCATTCAAAATCAAGCTAAACTAGATTGCTTGCTTCACTGGGTTTTTTTGTTCTTGATTTTTAACATGAGCAGCTTTAAAGCTGGCTTATGCTCTTAAGTGGTTTTATACTGCCTGTACTGTTCTCAGTATGGCACTTGTAGCCATAGCTAATTTTACTCTTTAAAAATTGTACTTCTCTTGTGAAGTTGAATGCTGTAGAAGCCGTTTCATTTCTGCTCACTGTGTATCTTTGTATTTCACAGAACTACGGCACCTTTTCTAGCTCAATAAATATTCACTCCATATAGCACCTGCTTGCTTACTTCCTCTACTGTGTGAGGTTAAAGCTTTTTTTTCTCAGCCTACAAGCTTTCGAATGTGACCAAGTCAGTCATGAGAGATGATGTGCTATGTGTGCCAGAGCCTGTATACTTTTTATCTCTCAGTAAACGAGAGGACACCTCGTCGTGCTTATTATAGGAGTGCGTACGGGCAATTAGCGCGGGGTGTTCGAACAGCTCCATTATCGGCGCATGACTTACTTGCCCTTAGGCTTTGTTTCATTTGCATTGAGAAAGCTAAAAACAATTTCCAAGAATCACCTGGATATTTTCTTCCTTCGGTGGCTTTCTCGGATTCTGAAAGACGTAAAGGCTCTGGAAGGTGGCTGGTGGGAAGCGAATCATGAATATGAATCAGCGTCTCTCCACCCTTATATCCAAAATGCTGTTGCTAGGATATTCTTCTTTGATGATGTGATAAGAGTAGCAAACACCTTTTTGAAATTCACTCTCTGTTATCCTTTCTTTAATTACATTGAAATTCAGGCTGCTTGTGTCTCTCTGCAAGACCTTGACATAATCTTATTCTACCTTTGCATCTGCTCTTTGTGTTTTGCAGCCTTTACTTCTCCTGAGTCTTTCTCCGAGTTCCAGGGTTTTTTGTTTCACTTCCTTTTTTGTCCTGGCTTGTAATTTACTCTTATGTGTGTGTGTGCTATACTTACTCTACTGTGCAACCATGGATTAGGGTACGCTTTTTTCCCTTTCTACTGAATGTATATACTTCTGTTTGAAAAAATGTTGATTTTTTTTTTTTTTAGCTTGGTTTTGCTCACGCTCCAGGACCACCCTGTTGTTACAGCCCATTGTGAAAATGAGCAGCTAAAAGCTGAAGTGTTTTCTCAATTCACAAGGTGAATTCATAAAGGTCTTCAGAAATTTGGTTTTGAGTAATGTTTTTAATTGAAATTTTATTGTTGTTACTTGTTTTTGAAGTAACACTAAAGTTTAGAAAGGTTGTTAAGCTGTTTAGTTGGTGATTGATTATAAATCATATTTGAACAGAAAGAGTTTTGGTTAAAAGGGACAATAAAGTAAGACATAAGTTACTCAGAGAAATTTAATTTTCCTAAGTAGTTTTTTTTTCTTTTAAGGAATAAGAAGGAAGTGGAAGAGAAAATAAATGAATGTTCACTTATTAGCTTATGTTGTTTTATGAGAGATGCCACACATTAATAATAAAGAATGAATTCTTGTAGCTGGAGCAACTTGGAGAAGATATTTTTAAAATGTTTCTTCTTCAGCCCTATATGAGTCCTGTAGCTCAAATATCTTGAGCTTCCAAGTTGTTTTGTTGTTTGTCTTTTTTTAAGCAGGTTTAGAAGGAACATCTGGGGTGGTTTTGTTTGGAGATATAACTTGGTGTGGTTTTCTTCAGGTGCGGCAGAAGATTTAAAATGCTTCACAGAACTATTGTATTTCTTTGAAGTGTTTTCAAGGAAGTATTACAGAAGTACTTCATCCAAAGTCATGAAACACATTTTTATGTTTAGTGTATTAAGGCAGATAATTAAAACAGACATAAGAAAATGACATTAGCTCTCATTTAAAGACAGTTGAATCGAATACAGAATTATAAGATGTTTTATGAGCATCTTTAATGAGTAATTCTTTGGAAAATCCTCCCAGACAACTGCTGATACAAAAAACATAGTGTAGGAAATAATTCCATGTATGTTCTGCTTTGCTTTTTTGACTCTTAGGGATGCAAAGAATCAGACATGGGGAAAAAATGTTACTTGAGATTTTTAAGGCTATAAAGGTAATGCCAGCTCACTAAGTAAACCAGTTCTCCTGGCATCTTGTGTGAGAGCAAGGTCCAAAGATACTTTCCTTACTTTGAGTGATATTGGGCACTGTCATTCAGCAAATAAGTGAAAATTCAGCCCGTTTTCCTCTCTGAAGATTAGCACAAATCCCCTGCTTTTGTGTCTTTGTGTTTCCTTTTCTGTTATGGAGCAACAGAAGCTTTCTCCTTTTTAGTTTTTGTTTTTACTTTGGGGGTTGCATTTGTTTATTTGGTTGGTTTAGTTTGTTTGGGGTTTTTCTAAACAGAATTTTCTGTCTTCTGCTGTTGTGGCATCAAGAGGCTGGAAATCATGTTAGCAGTAAAAGCAGGGGGTTATGTCTTGAGGCTGTGGGCCACCCAGGCCAGGTTTAGTTCTCATACTCTTACAGACTTTAATACTTTACAAGACATTAGGTGGGAGTTTGTTTTCCACAAAATTGGAAGCTGTTTTGGGTACTGTTTTGAGACTGTCCATAGACTTGGGGATATGTAACTCTGAACACACATCCATCATATTTTCAGATTTATTTTAGTTTGAATGTGCTCTTTTGTGTGCTCTCTCAACTGAACTGATTTCTGATTATGTGGTCGGACCTCTGGGTCTTCTTTAAAAGCCTGAGCTATTATAGAGCTTGAAACAGACAGTATCAGGTGACTCACCTTCCTTCATTATTGTTTTTTTTCAATTGGCCAATTTTGAAGATATTGCGACAAGGTTTTTTCATAAAAGTGCTCCTGATGTTTCTGCTTTTCTGGATAACATATATTATATATTAAAAGTTAATACTTGCTGTCTTCCAGCGCCATTTACTTTCAGGAATGTTAGGATATATGTGTTATATTCTTGAATTATGGTGAAAAATAACACAAAATTTTCTAGTTTATATAATCAGTAGGTATTGATGACTCGTGTTTGTGCTGTGAGTTTGATATGTATTTATATATATATGGACTGTATATATCTGTAGTTCTGAACACAGCACTTTAAACACCAGATACAGTGTGGACCTGTAGAAAAATAATCAGTTTTTAATGATCTGGAGTCGTGAGTGTCCCGTGTAGTAGCGTGTTAATTAAGCTACTGATCATTGTTTACGGGTATAGGTAGAGACTAAAATCAGCTTAGAATAATATTTAGTTCAGGCTTTTGTGTCTTTGTAAAGTACATACATTGCTCAGAGGCTCGTGAGGCTTTGGGGACAGTATCTGTTTTCTCCATGTATTGTATATGCATTACGATTGCCTTATGCAATCATATTTGCCATGTAGAATATTAGAAAAACTACCCATAAACAATGAAGAGTTGACTCTTTTACATGACTTTGGCAACTTCAGTAATTGTGGGGCTTTTGGTTTTGCTTTTTAGGGAATAAAATAATGCTAATGAAGCAACCCTTTCCTTGAAGTTCGAGTTTTCAGACTCACTGCCATAATGGGTAAGTCTTACGTGTAACATACATAAAAATTTAGTTCAAATACTTTTAATTTCTATTGAGCACTAAAACCATTAATGTACTACAATTCCTAGGAAATGTGTGCTTTGTTTAACACAGTGTAATACTTATATGAAAGGCAGTGTTCAGCAGCTTTGCAGTATTCAAAATATTTCTCCTGGGTTTTTTTCCCTTGGAATATAGCACTTTTCCCTCATTATGTGGTAACTTAAAGATTTAAGTATAGGAAGTTGAGTTTCATTGTATTAGAGTACTGAACAATATTTACTGTGCTCTAAGTGGGAATGACTATTGGAAAAAAACAAACCGAAACCACAAAGTCTGTATTAAAGAATTTTATCTTGTTGCCTTGTATCATTGCAATGCAAAGCCAGGACTGTGTAGATGGTCTGTTTTTCTAAATATGTGGCATGTTTGTATTACTTCAGATTTTATGCCAGTTTTTCAAGCTGTGCTTGCTTTTTGATGAGTTGTCCACGTTGTTATTGTAATCATTTATCGGTGCTCCCTCTCAAAAAATCCCAGCAAAACAAACAACCACAACATGCACATTTTCATGTTGCTTTTGTTCATCTTTTATTGATATGCTAATATTCCTAACCTTATGCTTAATAATCAAGTTGCCTAATCTGGGAATACAGCACTCTTCAGATTTCTGATCTTCTCCAACATTTTGCATGAGAGAAGTGACTGTTGAGTCATGATGGATATTCACTGAACTTTAAATGCTTTGCCACAGTTCTTTGGTTTCATGAAATATGCAGCATAGTGACCACTGGGAATGAAACCTCCAATCAACTGCTAAAACATCAATTTATTTTTTACCATTGCTGAGGACTAGAATAGGCTATAACACAATAAAATATTTTAACTTTTTTAATTTTGGCAAATCTTGAAGTGTGTTTTAGTGTGAGAAAAGAATAACTGAGCTGCAAGAACGCCTTCAGTTCTGCCATTAAATATTGCTAGTAAAACTTGCTTTTATAGATTTGCATATCTTAGTAGAGTTATGAATAATGACAGCATGAGTGATGATCAAAGGTACTCATTTTCAGACCAGCTTTCTGATCTCTTAGGAATCTATTAAATTAGAACACTTAAATATATTTGGTTGTATTTTAATAGAATGTGAAGGAATTCTCATGGTTGCTGAACACTTGGAGTGCTTACTTTCTGATTTTAATGTGGAGCTTTTCTCAGGTCCTTGTTTGAGACATACAGTTCTTTGTAAATCACAACATTTAGCAATGAATTCTTCAACAAACATTGAATTGTTCACAATGTTCCTTCATTGTGAAGGAGCATGAAGGCACACAGTCACAACCTTAGTAGATAAGTTTTGTCATCCAGTGTTCCAGATGCATGCTGAGTGCAGGTATTATTGCTGTGGCAAGGAATTAATACAAAACATGAGAAATAAATTTCTCTTAGTGATGATGTACAGGCTTTTGAGCTGCTAAGTGTTTTCCTGTGTAAAGGAGCATCCCATTTCTAGGAGAAATCTGGTCTATCATGGCCTCAGGCCATCACAGCTGTGGCAGATCTTCAGGATTTAGGGTTTTTTGTGACCTTGAAACCTGAGTTATGTAGCACTCCTGCCCCTAAATTGTTCCCTGGGTTCAATGCTTCTGTTTCTCCTTATGAATTCTTCCTTTAAGCCCTAAGATCCTCTGTATTTTCAGTCCTGGAAAAATGCTGTGGTGTTCTATTTTTGTTTTATGGGTTGTTTTTTTGTTGTTGATTTTTGTTTTGGTTTTTCTTTTAATTACTTCACGGGCTGTCAGCAGATGCTCAAACAGTTGAGGTGTTCCTCTGGGACTTCGTGTATGCTTCCAATGGGCATGACCATACCTGTTCAGGACAGAGGGAAAATGGTTCAAAACTACTTGTGGTTTTTTTCTTCATTTTCTGAGTGGGACGGGAAATGTAATTTCTGGTAAATGTCTCGTACATGGATATTATTTGAAACAAAGTAGATAAGGCTTTTCCCCCTACACCCCCTTTCTTCTATTTATACAGCTTGCAGTTGTGTAGAGCTTGCTGTCTGTTATGACTTCAGTTTTTTAAACTTGCTCTTTAAGTGTGGTTACTGATTAAGCTGTTTATTTCCTTAAGCACCGTTAATGATAAATAAAATAAAAACATTTGCAACATGGCAGCAATTTTTTTTTTAATTTGGCAATTATGCATTGGAGTGTAATGAGGACTTTTGGATTTTAGAATAATGCCTGCCTAATTGTGAAATGAGACAGTAATGCCCTTCAAATGTAACAGTCTTTTACACTTGTCTGGTCTTTTTCTCTGAGCAGATGAGCAGCAAGCTTTGAATTCAATCATGCAGGATTTGGCTGTGCTTCATAAGGCCAGTCGTCCTGTATTGCCCCAGCAAGAAACAGGAAAACCAAAGTCATCTTCACCTAAAAAACAGGTAATTTTTAGTATCCCCACTAACCTACTGAACATGGAATGTCCTGCTGTGACTTCTGTAATTATTTTTTCTTGCCAGACCAGTGAGCATACCAGAATGAGCTGCCACTTTCTTTTTTCATGTTCTTGTATTAGCAGCAAAATGAAATAGTGGCATTTGAGAGCAGATCATAGCATCTGCCTAAATAATTCTTGTACTGATAAATTGAAGATCATAGAGGTATTTTGACATTGTATGTAGCGTGATTTTATAGTTGTTGTTATTATTGTATTGGTACCATACTATTTTAAAATATCAGGAAAGAATTTTATAGGTTTAGTAGATTGTCCAGTTGTCACCTATATCACCAAAGAATGTCAGTACAGCAGCAGGAACATGCTTAAGCTCTTTTACTGCATCTTTGGCCTCAGTTTCTTGTTTGTTCATGTGCTGGAGATGTGAGTTCTTTTCCGCTATATTTGTTTTCTCTAGATACTAAACAGAAATGGAAGAAGTAGTAAGTATTTAGTTGATAGGTTTGAACTACTATACTGAGAGATTAGGAGAGGACAAAGACTTTTACCCTAATTGAATTAACTGTATGTTTATTTGATAGGATCTTTATTTTACAGTTCAATATTTAGTGAAATTTCAGTTTGTGCTTATTTTAACCTTTTAATATATATTCCTCTATATTTGGCTTTTAAACTGTCAAAAACCAATGGCTTTGTCATTCTGTGCTTTGAAAGTTGTACGAGTTCAGTGTATATCACAGTGGTGCTTTGCTGGTGTCATGTAACTCATGTCTGAGCCATGACTTTAGACATTGTGGTAACATGCATTTATGATCCAAAGTGATTTGAGTATAATACATGTTTAGAAAGTTAGAAGAAATGTTTATCCTACTGTTTCAATTTATGAATTTTGAAAGTAATAACTTGATAATCAGTTGTTTTGGAAGATGCAACATTGTTACTTGGGTAATGCATTATTGTTTTTCCTGCAATAGGTGCTAATACGATTTGATTCTTAAAATTATGATTTTGCGAGCAGCAAATTTTATTTCCACTGCAAATACATACAGATATGGTTATTGGGAAATGTATTGCATGACTGCTGGCTTCATTACATGTGTGGGTTTCTATGGTAATGCTTATGAAGCAAGATATGTTTCTTAAGACTGGAATGCTCAGCTGCAAAGGATACATAAAAACCTGTTGTGGAGCTAAATCTACCTGCCTGTTCAGGATAGAGAACTTTTTGGTAACCAGTTCCATGCTGAATTTGAAGTCATGAATCTGTTATAATATTAAAATATATTGATAGAAAATAATGTGTTTACTTACAGAAGTTTTCATTGTACTTCAGAATAAGCTTTTGTATTTCTTACACACTTTAAGCCTCTATCAGGTACTTGAGCACAGGTACCTTGTTTAGATACTTGTTGTATTGGCAAGGACAGAAAATTAATATGGAATTTAGTTCTGGTGTAGGATTACTGAATGGAAGTTCATGATCTTCATTAAAGGAGGTATTAACAAACTAACAGTGGTTCCTTTATGTCTTTTCTTACAGAATGATGTTAGAGTCAAATTTGAACATAGAGGTGAAAAAAGGTAAGGAAACAGTCTTGTCTCTTAATTATGTATAGAGTTTTGTTGTGCTTCTATCGTAAAGTTTCAAATTGTTTCAGATCTCTAAAGGTGTTTTTGGTTTGAGCTTAAATTTAGTTTTGATATGCACACAATTTAAAGAGAATTAACTGTTTGAAATTTGGGCTCTAAGTATACATAAATGTGGAAGTATTATACTGTACCTATGTCCCATGGAGGATCCTTCATTTGGTTACCCTTCAGATAGATGTTTGTAGCCTTGATCAATTACTTACATGACTAGAATAGTTTGCAAGTTTGAATAGACCAGGAAATAAAATTTTTTTGCTTCATCATACATGTAATAAATGCATGATAATTTACTGTTACTGTAACACCCAGAGAAGGAGGTCTAGATCTTAAATCTCGGTGTTGGATTGTACTTTGGAGTTTAAAGTCTGAGAACTGTAAGAGGA
Source organism: Pachyramphus minor (assembly GCA_013397135.1). Lineage (NCBI taxonomy): Eukaryota > Metazoa > Chordata > Aves > Passeriformes > Tyrannidae > Pachyramphus > Pachyramphus minor. The sequence continues at coordinate 44,577 of VYXB01005616.1, forward strand.
AAATTTAGTAGATTCAGATTGTTTTCATTTAATCAGTTAAAATTTACTTTCATTTTGTATATGAGAGGCGGCTGATGCACTTGCTTATAGTGTACAAGCATCTGTATATATCCCTGCTCTGATGGCTGCTTAGAAGCTTTTACAGAATTCAGTGTACAACTCCATGCAGAACTGGTTGTGGACAACTCATTTTGCCTAACTGTTTCTTTCTGAAAGCATAAAATTTCATTCTGCCTACAGAGAAATGATTATAGAATAAGATCTTTGAAAATACTTAAGGAAAAAGGAAATAACATCCTGGTCATGCTGTTTGTCAGTAGAAATTGTAAATTTCTTAATTGCTTCAGAATGAAGCCTATTCTACATCTGGGCAGCCCTTGGTGTGGCATGCAGTAGTTGAGTGTGTGTCCATGCTGATTGCAGTGTGTACCCTCTCTGACCATGGAGTGGTAAAATAGCAGCAAGTTCCCTTGCTATTAACATTCTTCGGCTTCTTTCTATCACTTCTCTGAACATCACACATAAAAGTGCATTGGTAATGGTTTGAGTGCTATAAGTAATTTGGAGGAAATAAGTCTCTTTGAAGGCTTTGAAAATAGAGGACTCTTCTACCTAACTATTTCCTGTGAAATAAGGGGAAGCATGAACTTAAAACAGAGAGATGATTTTACTTGCTACCAGTCTGTATGGAGAGTGCGTCTTGCAGTTTGTTATAATGCACTTTCACAGTGGACTAAGTTAATCAATTCATATTGAATTCATAAGTGTGTGGAAAGATACCTTTCCCAAGCTTTTATGCTGATGACCCTAGCTCTGTTCTGCACTGACCCAAGTGACTTGAGCTCGCTTGCCCAGAGGTACTGGGCAGCCCAGGCTCGTTACTCAGCGCGCGTTATAATACTTTTGTTGCCTGAGCATGTAGATCCAAAGATAAAGTAATGAAATTATGCAGGAAAAATAAGTTGTGCAATGGCTTTCTCACTAGCTTTGAAAAAGGGAAGTGAAAAACAGAAGTGATTTCAGACTTGCTCTCAGTGGTGAATGTGGCACTTTGTTCCAAGGAGCTGGTGGTGTGATGGATAGAGTTGAAGGCTTGTTGCACAAATTGTTAACTACAGTAAGAGTTGGTGTTGTTTGCTTTTGTTTGTTTTGGGTGTTTTTTTTTAAGATTTTATTTTTTAAAAATAATTTTTAATTGGGAGTGGCCTGGCTTCTAGCCTCATTTCAGTGAGACAAGTTGTCCCCTAACCAGTGTAGTACTAACTCTATCACTGATGAAAGAAACAGTTACCCTTTGCTAACTTTTCTGCTTCACAGAATTTGAGTGCTCTTTCATTTTTGAATGTGAATTGGATGTACCTCAATAGCTTAATCATTTTTAAATGCTTTTTTTTGTTTAATGCTGTTGTCTCTCAAAAAATACAGTAGTTTTCTCTAGTAAAAGAGCAGTTTGGGCTAACTGGTTTGATGAGACATTGAGTTAAAACAAAATCGGATTTGTTGACCTACAACTGCACCATTCTTACAGGAGCACATTTGAAGCACAGTTAGTGATGGACTGGGCAGTTTGAGTGTGTAGTTCATTATGGTAAAGATGATGACATTTAGTTACCTTCCTCAGGTAAGATAGTCTTTCAGATTTCAAAAAAAGGGAGTAATTCCTTTCTGATGCTTATGCTTGTCAGCCTGTGATACTCCGCTGTCTTAGTTTTCTGGAGTAGAAAATTTTAGAAGTTTCTAAGAATTTGCCTCTGAAATGGAGGCTTGCAAAGCATTAAGCAAGCCATATGGAAGCAAGTAAAATAGTCATAATGAAATTTAATTCTGTGCCTGTTATCTCTTTTAACTTTCTCACTGCTTTTCTTTCTTTTTTTTAAAGTCTCAAAATATGGAGGACAGTGAAGAAAACATAACCTCTTATGGTCTTTTCAGTAATAAATTTAGTTCTAAGATAGCCTTAAGTAATGAGTTGCGAAATTTTCATAGGTAATGGACAAAAATTCTTTAAAACTTGAATTGTTTTTCAGGATCCTGCAACTACCGAGGCCTGTTAAACTTGAAGATCTTGCAGCTAAAGCTAAAGTTGCTTTTGGACAGACTATGGATTTACATTACAGCAATAATGAGGTAATATTCTGTGTCCTCTAAATTCTTGCCTTGGACATTGATTGTTTTAAGGCTGAAATTTGCCCTCATAATTAGTGGGAACCACTCCTGTGACAAAACTTACTCCTGTGACAAACCCCCAGGTTTCTAGTATGTGTGTGTGTGTCTTAAAGTGGCTAGTTCCCAAAGATTTCTTGGAAACAGTGCCAGCGCTGTCAAGCCACTTAATGCTTGATCAATATTACTTCCAACTTTCCTTTAGAAGCAGGGATGGAATTATAGCAAATATATTTACAGATGCAGTATCCATTCTTGAGTTAATTCTGGGTTTTGCCATGAGTCAGCAAAGTTCATAAAGGAATATTCGTGTGGTTATGCACAACATAATTGCTGTATCTAATCTGCATCTTTGCAGAAGAAAATGCCAGTAATTGCTGTTTGTTGGTAACATTACCAAGCACTTCTGTGAAACTGATCCTCAAAATGAAGAATTCCAACAGAAGGCTTTTGGAGATTAGGAAGATCAGAATGACCCTTCATGATGTTTTAGCCTCAGCTCCTTCCACTGACAGATTCTTAGGCACTCAATAGCACTTTAGTGGCGTAACATTCTCTGTTCTAAAGATGCACGGATGCCAAGTTAATTCTAATTAATTAGATCCAAGTAAGATTCTAGTGAGGACTAGAGTTGTTGCACGTGGATCACATCTTCCTTAAGCAAGTAAGGATCCACTTCCTTGACAAATTTTGTTTTTCAATGGAGAAATTCTGTTAGTGATGCAATTTCAAACAAGTGTAGTTGTAATATTTAAGATACAACAGTCTGCTTCATGCTCTGTAAAATTAGACTTCCATTTATCTTATAGACTTGTGGTAATTTAGGCAATGGCATTGACTCTGTTGCACCCATTTCTCTGAAACTTGCAGGATATTAAGTTGCAAATATGCAAAATGGTTGCTCTTTGGTTGTGAAGACTTACTCCACCTGCTGTGATTAGTGAAGGCGTCTGAAGGAAGAGTTAAGGTTGAACTTCAGACATTTTGATGCTAACTTGAGGGATCATTTAATAAATTCTATTTTCAAGTTGTTTGGTATGAAAGCAAAGATTCCCTTTGTTTCTCTGCACTTGACTTTCTCATTTCTTTCTTGTGTCCTGTTTAAGAGTTTCTTTTTTCCCCCTCCCTTTTTTGTAGCTTGTAATTCCATTAACCACACAGGATGACCTGGACAAAGCTGTTGAACTGCTTGACCGTAGTGTACATATGAAGAGTCTCAAGATATTGCTTGTAATACATGGAAATACACAGGTATGAGTTGGCATGCTAAATGTCTTTTTCCTGAGTTTTCATATTGAAGTATAATTTGTATCTTTTCTTAAAGATGGCATTTTTCCAATTGAAAATAATACTGATTGCTTCTTGATTTCTATTTAAACATCCATTAACATTTTGTATTTTCTCAGTTTTAACTCTTTCTTAGATCCCTCTCTTTGTTTATCTTCCCTACAGTGGTAGAAAAGTGTTCCTTAGTTGGATGATAAAGTGATACAGATTTGAAAAGCACATAAAAATTAAGTAACGGTAGTTATTTGAAACTGTTCTTTAAATCATGTAGTTGACACTCCTTTGTGGGAAGTTCAGTGTTTGTTGTAGCAAAGAGTGGTGGACTGTAGGCTAAATGCTGAGGTATTTTGGTATTATTTAACAAACCATGTCATTGATAGTCATAGGATTTGTGTACTGGTACATATTGAAAATTATTTTTGAAGAGTAAGAATGAGCTACTAAAATAGATGCTCTGTGATATAAATTGGCAAACTGCTTTTTTGACTGCTTGAAAAAAGGAATGTATGGCAAAAAGCCTGTAAAGTTTACGAGGTATTTTCATTGTGAGGAGTATAAAGTAACAGCAGGTTGTAATATTTATGTATTTTCAGTCACCTAGTGTAAATAATATGGAACCCTTGCCCTCACTGGAAGATTTAGATAATACAGTGTTCGGTGTGACAGACAGGAAAAGGCGACTGTCTGTAATAGGTAAGGTGCATATTTCAATAGCTTTAATTGTAAAAGCTTTTCTTTTGTTGTATTCTCTCTATGAGGATTTTGCTCTCAACATGCAGTGTTTAAATTTCTCATACTCATCAATGACTCTACTATAGAGTTTGCACTTGGGGAAGTGGATTTTGAATTTCAAGTCAAAAGTGGTTTAAATATATATAATACAGAAAATTACCCCAAAACCCCACAGGTAAATAGATGTATGTAGAATTATTTGAGGTAACTGATGGGTAACCTGAGAAGCTGATGTTAGTACTCCCCTTTATTTTCAAAAACAGGAATGAGCTACTGAAAAATCTGTTTATATGGCAGTGTGTTTTCTTGCTCAGTTTAGGACCCTCATATTTTTTTAATGTGAGAACATTTGTGTAAGATACTTATTTAGGCATTGAGATAACATTTTTGCTTATTAATATTTTTAAATTAGTGTAATGTTAATTTCAAAATTTAATTATGAAACTAGGGAGTTTCATGAATAATTTTCCAGACAATTTAATTATTATGCATTTATTATGAATATATGTATTTGTGTTCTTACAGACTTAGTATTCTACAAAGAAAAACTGAAATTTTCAAGAGTTGGAAAGGATTAGTTAACATGGGTGGAAGGGTTTGGATTTTGATTTTGTTCAAAAGAAGAAATTTACCCAGCTAGATGCGTGAGCAAATTGTGTTTCTGTTCCTGTATAATGAAAATTCTTTTTAATGATGTTGAGGCAACTCTGCCCCAAATTTTTCATAATTCCTGGACTGCAGATTTTAAATGCTGTTAAAGTGTTGCATTGCACAGGCATTTGGGAAATGCCCAAAGGAAGAAGTGATTCAGGCAGGCTCAGTGCCTGTGAAGCATTTTGAGTAAAACCCCTGGATTCTGGGTTAATGCAGAGACTCTGAATGGCTGTTTTCTTTCAAAAGGTTCTAATACTCGTGATAGGAGTTCACCTCCCCCAGGATACATTCCAGATGAGCTGCATCAGGTGGCTCGAAATGGGTCCTTCACCAGTATCAACAGTGAGGGTGAATTCATTCCAGAAAGTATGGATCAGGTAGGTGTGTGATTTATTAAAATTAAAGTTTTTGTTAGGTTGCTTTATGAAATGCTGCTGAAGGATATGGAATTGTTCAAAAGAACAGCAAAAAAATTGAGGATAACTCTAAAAAACATGATTGTGCTGTGTCTTGTAGAACCTGGTTTATTTTCACTGTAAGTCTCTTCAAGTTTTTAAATATGTTGCTACAAGGACAAAGATAGTATTCTTAATTTCTATGATAGCTGAGTGAGGTAGTGATAGATATAAATAACAGCAGAAATGTCTACATTAGAAAGCACAGACTCCTTTGTTTTAATGAGAAGGATATGTAAGAAAGAAAGTTTTACCACTTTTCCAGGTAATTAAAGGAGAATTTAAGAAAGAGTTTGGATTTGTCAGAATTATTTGGACTTAACTGATGCTTAAGAATTGGACTTAATGATCCTTATGGGTATCTTCCAGCTCAGAGTATTCTGTGATTCTCTGTGATACTGTGTTGAGGCAGAGGCAAGGGGATGGTGGTGGGCCTGGCATAAATAAGCTCTGAAATACTTTCCAAAGTCACTTGGTTTTTATGTGAAGATCACAGATATGTTATTTTGTTGTTCTTACTCGCCTGCATTACTAGTGTAGGATATCAACACATTCAGCAAGAATAAAAATCCTGCTCTCTGAATATTGAAATTGCCCTTAAAAACAGCAGGAAAAGAAGCAGGAATTTAATGGCTCACAGAATTGGCAATGGAGAAGGATGTTTTAAGGAGGAAGGAAAAATAATGCTGCATACCCAAATCACTTCAAGTTGTTGTTGACATTGGCGCTGTATTTACAAATGGCAAGAGGCAGTGGTTTTTATGAACTGACTAAATGAGAGACAGATGATAGAATAAAAACAGAGGCAAAGGGATTGTGCAATTTGTTGCACAATTTTAATGACTGAGCTGAGAATAGAGACTGAATTTCCTACTTCCTAGACCTGGGTGCTATTCTTTATCATAGCCACATGGTCAGATCCATCCCAGGTATAGATTCATTCAGTGAAATGATTACTTTTGACCTGGGCCAAGTCATTTTTGGTCTGACCATGACTGGTCAGACAGATGATACCTGAGGCCTGAGATGATACCTGAGGATGTCCATTCAATTCTGAGTATTCAAGAAGTATGTAACCTGTCATGTATGCATTTCTGTGTAAGCTGTCAACAGGTTTAAATTAATGAATTTTACTTTGATGGGAACCCCGGTAAGTTCAACCTTAACAGCCTCAAGGGGCAGTTTTGGGTGTTGGAAGCTCACAAATTCTGTTTGCTCCCTCCCCCCTAAGGTGGCAGGTGTTTGCCGTGCTGCCTTTAACTGTCACAGCCTGCCCCACAAAGACAAGACGGGAATTTGAGAGTGGAGGGCTTTGCTCTTCTCTGCTGTTGATCTGTCTGAGCACAGCTGTTCACACTGGCAGCAGACCCTGCACTTGTACAGAAGAGATGATGGGCTGGATAAAAGTGGGCTGTGGGCTGCCATTTGGACCATACTACATTAGGTTATAGAGGTAATTAATATGGCAGCAGGTGAGGTTTTTTTGCCTTTCAGGACCCACTGTTCGGCTTGAGAAAAGAGGAGTAAAACTGTTGAACTTGTAGTAAATGTTGTCCTTCCCAGTACAGACTTTCTTTAAGTGTTTGAGTTGCAGAGAGCAAGCTCACTTTCTGTACAACATTTCTTTAGTAAGTCCTTGATTGGTGTTTGGCAAAGTGTATGCTGAGGACCTTTAAGATACAGCACAGACCATGAAAATTGGAAGAGTAACTGCGTAATTTACAGCAAAAGGCTGGTGCCCAATTCATAGAAAATAATAGATGTTACATAATATATCAAAACAAACTTCATTTTAGGAGGGAGCTTGTTTTAAGACAACAGATGAGCTTTCCACTCTGTTTTTATCAGGTGTTATCTGGTTTGAATTTTTTTATTAGCTGTTTCAAGGCAGAAATCTTTAAGTGTTTAAAAAACCAAACTTGAACTTGTTGGTCTTCCTCTGTTTGTTATTTGTTAGATGCTGGATCCATTGTCTTTAAGCAGTCCTGAAAACTCTGGCTCGGGAAGCTGTCCCTCACTTGACAGCCCGTTAGATGGGTAAAAATTATTTACATTCATTATTTAGCTTTATTAGATTGCATAATTTATCAGTTGTAATGTATAACAACTCTCCAGTGACAGAGCTCCTTCCAGAAATCCCTCTCTGAGTTACAGAACATTTATAAAAGCTTATTGCAACTTAATTGCTTACTAATACTTGGAAAATACAGTAGCTTTATTTTTTTGAAATAATTTGTGTTTCAAACAAAAAAAACCTAGACTTCTACAAAAATGCACTGAAGATTTTTACTAGATGTTGCCAGGTTTTACATATGTGTGAAGGATATTCCCTGGCAGTGAACCACCCCATTAAATTTACAGTTCGAATGCACTGGCATATGAAGTAAGCTTTCCTTTGCCAAGGCAGAGGGGACCCACTTCAAGAAGATGGTGGAATCATTTAAAACCTCAACAGACAATCCCGTCCTTTTCTTGGTGATTACTGTCCATCCCTCTCCCTTTGTTCCCATTGCAGGCTTTCCACTTGTGTTCCTTTGTTAAGGCCCATCATTTAGCAAGGGGCAGCATGTACTAGGGAAGGTCTGTCAGTCTGTTCGGGATGACCTCTGAGGGGATTCATGTTTTGAGATGGTCACTGTCCACCAGTGAGGCCAAGTAGAACATACTCCTGTTTGGCTTATTGGCTTGGGTGTAATGTTGTGTAGATTGGCTACTTGTTTATTTGGAACTGCTACACCAATAGAGCTGTTTTATTTAATTGGTAAAAAGGTAAAGAATTGGAAATCACAGCCTGTGACAATTAAATCACAGCTATAATATTCCATAGTACCGTCTCATATGAGAAGGTGTGATTTGAGAACACAAATACATTTGGTCTAACATATACATTTTTGAGTTAAATAGTGAGACTTCATTTCACAAGGAAGAAGACAGTAGCCATGAAAAGTATTTTGTGGTTGTAGTGTGATACGTTATACACACATAATGTTTAATGTAGCTCCATAGAATAGAAATCCTACCAAATTTTTATTTTTTTTGTGGGGTAGGGGTAGGTGGAAGAAGGGTAAACAAATCAATCTTAATACAACTCATATTTCTTCTTCAGAACTTCTTTTGGTTGTTTTTTATTTACTTAATTTGTCACCTCTACTTAGTTTGTTTTCCTCTTTTTTTTTTTTTTTTCCATTGAAATAATTCCTACAAAGATGTAGGTTTTGTGTCTCCAATTAGCTTCTGTTACCCATTAGAGAAATTCTTACCAGAAAAAGGAGGACATTGTTTTGGTATGTTTATGGAAATATACTGTAATCGATTGCTCTGACTGGCAATCCCATCCATTCCTTTTGGTGGCTGGGAGTTACATACCAACTGTAGGTAAGAAACAATATGATCATGTAAGAACCAAAAATTCTTCATCATTCTATAACTTAACAAAATCACTCTCTTAATCCTGTGACTTTCATGGAAAGAAGAGGAAATATTTTTCCTCATCAAAAGGTTCTACAATTCCTTTGGTTAAATTTCCCCAAGAGTTTTTGTAGGCTGTATAACAGATTTTGCCAGTCCATAAACCTTTGTGTTTAGCTATAAAGATGTTAAACATAACAGTGTCCCTTTGTGGCTTTACCTGTGATAATTCATGTTTTTACTAATATTATTGCTCATTAACGGTCTGTTGCTTTCTTACTACATTAAACTCAATAAGCTTTTCCATTGTTACTGACCTTCAGTTGTTATAGATACCTACTAGTTCTGAGTTTCAGAATTGAGTTCCACCCAGTAAAACTGGTGCAGCAACTTCTATAGCAGTAGGTTTTCATCAGTTGTAAAGAATTGTGAGACAGTAAGATTAAATGTTGAAGAACTAGATTAACAGCAGTTTTTAGATTCTGTATGGTTTACATTTCCAGGGACAACTATCCCAAATCTCGGATGCCAAGAGCGCAGAGCTATCCAGATAATCACCAGGAATTCTCAGGTAGGTGCAAATCTCTGGACATACTAGCTTTCCAGAACTGTTCCTCTTGCAGCAAATAATAAGGCTGAGAAGGTACATTCACATTGAAAGCTATTGTATTCCACAAACTCAGTATGGTAGGAGAAGGCAAAGCAACAAATCCAATCCAAATGAACACAGTAAAAGATACCATAGGAGTACAAGAATTTCTAAATGTTTTCTTCTAGATTATTGTGTGTAACACCACTGTTAGTGTTCATAGTGTAACTCTCTGCTTCTGTGAAAAGAATAAACATTGCATTGCATAGGGGCACACAACAGTTAGTAAAGCTGGACTGTAACATCCATCTCAAAGTTGGTGTATAACTCTGGTTAATTTATTTCATTTTGGGGTGCTGTGGTTTAACCTAGTTGGCAGTTAAGCCCCACAGAGCTGTGTGCCCACTCCCCTGCATGGGATCGGGGAGAGAATCAAAGGGTGAAAGTAAGAAAACTCAAAAGACAGTTGAAGAGGTAAAGCAAAAGCTGCACACACAAGCAGAACAGAACAAGGAATTCATTCACCACTTCCCATCAACAGGGAGGTGTTCAGCCGTTTCCAGGAAAGTAGGGCTCCATCACACCTAACAGTTACCTGGGAAGACAAACACCATCACTGCAAATATCTTCCCTTCTTCCTTCTTTTTCCCAGCTTTTATTGCAGAGCAGAACCTGAGACAGCATGGGATATCCCTTGGGTCATATGGGACCAGCTGTCTCGGGTATGTCCTTTCCAACTTCTTGTGCCCACTAGCCTACTCTACCAGCTGGCAGGGCAGTGTGTGAAACAAAAACACACCTTGATTACGTGCAAATGTGCTTGAGCAATAACTAAAATATTCCTGTGTTATCAACCGTGTTTTGGTCACAGATCCAAAACATAGTACCATAGGAGCGACTATAAAGAAAACTAACTCTCTCCCAGCCAAAACCAGTATGTGGGGCCTTCATTTTCTCCTGTGTGAAATAATGATCACTTTGAAATGCTCATGACTTCTGTAATTGAAAGTACTGCAAAGTGAAAGGATGAAGGAGAACTGTGTGCTGTGCCTATAAATTAATCATCAGCACTAATGTTTTTTTCATACCATACTCTGGCTTGAATCCAAGTTGTTGTGCAGGGTTCAGGCTGTGAAGTGCAGTGGGTAACCTTGAAATGCTCTGAAGTGTCTGTCATGGTCATGCCTTACTACAGAATTTTGCTGTTGAACAATAATAAGTTTCCAGTAAATCAAAGGGGCTTTGTGGTTTTTTTGGTCTATTACATATCTGTAAGGCTTCTTTTTGTTTTGTTTGTGAAGCTTTATCTAGGTAAATGTGCAATGGTGAGTTTTTTCTTTTAAGGGTTCTAGAGAGCTTAACAGATTGCTGCACTTTTAAATAAAACTAAGACTAAAACTATGTGTAAGAAACACTTAGGTGGCAGAGATAAATACCAAAAAAGTTGCAAATGTCAGAAATTAGTTTGCCTTTCTTGTAATCTTCATCTAGTTTACTTGTGTTTGTTAGGGTTACTTTTCATATAGGATGATCCTGCAATATTTTTTTTCTGTGAGTTTGTCAGTTTTTTCCTTTGTGATGCTCTGGTATGGTAACAGTGGGATAGACAGCAATCATTAGTTCCATATTCAGTATTTATTCCTGTGATTTGATGTGTAACAAAAGCAGAAAAAATATTCATCTGGCCTAATTTTTCCTTCTACCACAACCAGTACAAGGCTTCTGCAGAAGAGCATGTAGTATTATACAGAATGTATTCTGTATAATATATCATATTCAGAATATATTCGTAGTCATGTATAGCTCTAGGGTTCTGCAAATGCAAGATGTTCTTTTGTGATTTGCTGGATCTTTTTCCTTTCACAAATTTTTCCTGTCCCTATTTCAACTTGTATAAACTTTTTCAGCATCAACAGTATGTTGCAACGAGAAGTTGTGCAATTTATTGTATTTTACGAAGAAGTATGCACTTCATGATTCTGCTTTTTTGGTGGGTTTTTTTTTTGTTAGATTTGGGGGGAGGGGATTTGTTTTGGTTTTTTTTATGGACCTCTTTGTCTTCCTTTGAGCTGTTGCTTTTCTAGTATATGGAAGCCTACATTCTTTACACAGGAGTAGACTAAAACTTTGTTCAGTGTATCTTAATGATTTGCAGCATTTAGTTTGCTTCCTAGCCAATATAGAGTTCAGCTGCTGCTTACTGAAAGTCTCTATCACAAACCTTTATAGAAGCTTACATTTAATTTCATCTGCCACTTTAACATCCAGTCACATAGACTCTTAAGGGCCTTCTTTAATTCTTCAGTTGGCTTTATTTCTCAGAATGATTTTTGTCACCTCGCTATTCGTTATTCAGTACAGAGAATTCATGCATAATTAAGCTGCATGAGTTTTAGCCCAGATTCCTGTCAAACTGTTGATCGTTTCCTCCCTTCTTATGTACTTATCCTCTAACCAATTATTTATGTATGAGGGACTTTTTCCTTTATCTTGTGAATACTTTTCTCCTGAAATAATTTTCAAAGTTGGACCTGTTGATTGTAGTTCAGTAATTGAACCTGTGTTGACTCATTCACCAACTTTTCGTATTTTTGCATCTTTAAATTATATTCTTTAGAGTAGTTTTTGCTCTAGAAACTACTTTTTAAACTGGAGTAATTAGGCCTGCTGTAGTACTCTGACTTTCTTTTAAGCAGATCTCTTGAGCTGTTGAATTCTTGACCCTTGGAACTTTTGACTGAATGTCCTTTTAGTTCTTGTGGGTTGACAGATTTGTGGCTTTTGTTCTATAATCTATTTTTGCTTTGATTCTTCAACTTAAAGCATATCCTCTGATATGTTTCCCCCATGTTTAAGTTTTTAATGCCAAAGTGATTAGTTTAATATGCGCTTGTCACACTGTAAATTTTTTTACCTTTTTATTTTCTAGTAGAGTATGACATCCCAATATTTGAGAAATTTGGAAAGGGGGGGACTTATCCACGAAGATACCATATTTCATATCATCAACAGGACTATAATGATGGTAAGTTTGAATACCACAACAGTTTAATCAATCTGTTTTTCTCTTCCTGAAATTTACAAACTAAAAAATTAGTTTGTAAAAATGAATGAAAATATTGGAGGAATTGAAACCTGACATTCTTTCCTCAAACTCACTTGCTGAACTTCTAATGATTGATAGAGCTGCTGAGCAGTTTTACATCTGGTGAAGTTATGGATTACAGAATTCCTGACTCATAGGCACAGCTGTATAAATTTTCTCTATCTTTGGCCATGCATGAGTCATCTAGTATAAGCTTTTGACCTTTGTGACTCTTTTCTATCTAAAGTAGGTATGTCAGTTTGTCAATTCTTGTTCTGCTTTAAGAAATCTCAAATACAGTGGAATTCCTGTTAGGAGTTTCTTAGATTAAAAGAATAAATAAAATCAAAGAGCAGTGATTTAAAAACTGTGAATCAACAAATAGCTGATGAAATCAATTGTTGGAATGCAAGGCAGCACCTGCTGATGTAGCCACAAAACTGGTTTGAACAGTAATAACATTCATACAAATTTAGCACATTAAATTTCTAAAGGAAGGAAAGAGAAGCAGTTGAAGGATTTTCAGAATTCTGAGTGTGTCGAGCAGCAGTTAAGAAGTGTTAAGAAGAAATTTCTCGCAAGACCAGATAGCCTCATTTGTAATGTGGAATAAGCACAACAGTAAATGGAATTATGTTACAGAAATCACAGAAATATCAAATTGAAGGACTGCAAAGCAGTTTCAGTCCATTCCCTTGCTCTAAGGCAGGATTAAAGAGGCAAAGATCTGTCACACTGACTTTTAAGTAAACTCTAAATTGACATTAACAGAAGAGATATTCACTTTCTTTATGTAGCCAACTTCAGGATAGCTTATCTTATAACTTTCCTTTCTCTGTCTTCTAAACCATTTTCCTGCAAATGAAGCTACTAACTGCTTAATACATTTTAACACTGTTAAAAATTTGGTCACTGACCGTATTATAACACTACATCACACACACATCTATTTTCTCTTAGTTTCCTTCTTCTACTCTGGCTGAGGCTGTTCTCACGGCCATCTTACGTATAACATATCATATAACCAGGACTCGGTAGGTAGCAGTCACGTTAATATATTGCATTATGATACTTTTTTCCTGGTCCCCTTTCTGACTGCTCCTCAGTCTGTGGTCTGTTATAGTTCCTATATCCTTTTTTACATTACTTTTGATCAACCAATTGTTATACACTTCGTAGTTTGTGCATTATATTTCACTTTAAGTATATATGTTGTACTTCCTTACTGAATTTCATTTTGTTGATTTCTGATTCATCTCCAACTTCCAATACCATTGTCAATTTTGATTTTTGTCTTAAAATGGACTTGCAGCGGCATTTAACATGATGTCATCTGCAATATGTCAGCATATTATGTGCCATCGTATGTATGTCATCAGTTAAAATAGTGTATGACAGTGGACTGAAGGTAAACTGCTCTGGATGTCCACTGAAAGTATCTTTCCCTTTGATGAGAAATAGTGGTAACTGCTCTGAATCTGTCTCGGGTGTCCTCTTACGTAGTAAGTTGGTCTGTGCAACACTTCTATTAGTTGGCTTATGAGAATGTCCTGTTGAAATGGGGAAATTAGATTAGCTACATTGACAAACCAATTATGACTGGTTTATCACCTTTTTATCTTCTCAATGGTGAATAAAACTGTTTAATAACTTGTTTGCATATCTTTCTTGGAATTTAAATTGTCCAGATTAGTATATAAGTCTGAGTCTACTATTTCAAAGATGTTTTATCTGCTTTCTTCAGTCCTCTGGGAACTCCTCCTCCAGTGTAACACCTAATGAATCAAAGACTCCTTCAGCTATTGCTGAGTTCTGTAGGATGAAACTTCATCAGCTGATGCTGTCCTAAAAACAGTTGTGTTGTCTAAATAGATTAACATAAATTGCAGTAGCCATCTAATTGTAATAAACATTTTGAAGATCAGTGCCCTTTTTTTTTAAATTCTATTGCTGCAGCCACCTCCAAATTTGGCATTCCTTGTGTTTTGTTTTCTTTGTGTCTTTGTTTTTGGGTTGGGGTTTTTTGTTGTTTGTTTTGTGCTCTTCCTGTTGATTGCATGTGTTGGTCTTTCTCTGCATTCAGTTCTTACTGGTTTGCAGAATGAAGATGCCAGCCTGGGCACATGGGATTGTAAACTTTATCTTTTTCTCCTTTCTATCAGAAATTTTATATTTACACATTAATAGAGCAATAAAAGCAGAGGCAGGATGTTTTCCTTTCTCCTTGTACAGCCCTCCAGGTTTCTGAAGCATTTCAGAACAGTTCCACAAGTTGATTCTAATTCTGGTCACTTAAACATAAGGTTTTGATTCAGTCTAATCCTTATATACATCTGTGATGAATGTTTCTTTCCTTTTAGGTGGAAAGTTAATCCAGCAAATTTCATTATCACTGTCTCCTATCATATGCTGTGGCAGGTTTGAATTAGATGATGCAGAATTCATAAATTATTTGCATACACACATTTCATAGCACTATTTTTTGTAGGGTAACGTTAGCGTTCTTTATATATCATTGAAGGTCGTAAAACTTTTCCAAGAGCCAGAAGGACTCAGGGGAACAGCTTCCGATCACCAGTTAGTTTCAGCCCCACTGATCACTCGCTGAGCACGAGTAGCGGAAGCAGCGTCTTTACGCCGGAATACGAAGATAACCGAATGAGGAGGAGGGGAAGCGACATAGACAATCCTACCCTGACAGTCATGGACATCAGCCCACCCAGTCGCTGTAAGTGAAGGCATTTTGTGAACCCTGCTGTAAAACTCTTACCTTACAGGTATATCATGTCAAAACTAAGCATGTCATCAAAATACATGCAATTGAATAATGTGTTCTTATCTCTCTAAATAGGAAAAATTCAAGACTTAGTCCTCATCAGTATTTTCTTTGCTTACTGTGCCAACCTTCATGTAGGTTTGCATATGGAATTTACATGTGATAACAAAACATTGTAAAAATGCTTTGGATGATTTATTAGACTCCTGAGGACCTGAGAGGGTTTTGTAGGTTGCAGTTATTATTTATTTTTGCATATGTTGGTCAAGTTTTCTGTTAAACTGTAGACTATAAGTGGTACTATCTCATATCTGTGGTAGCACATCAGGAGCAAGTATACTTTGTGATGACTTCAATAGCTGGTACATTTTAATCGTGCCTTGATTTTTAACAAAAAGTTAAATTTGTTTAATGTGTCTTTTCTGTTTTTCAGACTAGCTGTTGCTAGTTGTTTTAAGTATGTCTATCTCTACCACAAATTATTTTATGAATAAATTTAAGTAGCTCTAGTTTTCCATCTTACAGGAAGTTTTATAGATCTTTGTAATATATATGGGGAACTTTAGGGCGCACGGTCTCTATTTTTGGAAAAGGTAGACTTTAAAAAAATTATTTTCTGTGTATTCCAGTTTTTCTCGATCAGCTGAATAACAAGCTCATTTGAAACCCAAAACATATTATATTTTCAGCACCACGAGCTCCGACTAACTGGAGGCTTGGTAAGCTGCTGGGTCAAGGTGCATTTGGCAGAGTCTATCTGTGTTATGATGCTGATACTGGAAGAGAGCTGGCTGTTAAACAAGTTCAGTTTGATCCTGATAGTCCAGAAACCAGCAAGGTAAGTGATACCAAAGGGAGACCTTTGTAAAGGGCTTCTATTGAAGTGGTGTGTTTTAGAATAGACTGATGTTCCTTTCCTTGAACAGGGTGAACATGTTTTGAACGTGTTTTAAACCATGTACTGTGTTTTTGTGTCCTTGTGAGCAAACCTGTTTTATTTGTACCACAGATAATTAGTCTGCTAACCTGACTTTTACGTTACATCCATTTTTTTGTTTCAGGCATATGCTTATGCAGTGAACATACCTAACTTGATTTGGTGCAATCTCGGTCTCTAAAATTACACAATTTATTATGAAGTGTGCTCTGAAATAGATAATTATTTATACTTACAGAAATTAGAACAAGTTCCATTTATAAACCGAAAAGGCTATATTAATTTAAACGTTCCTGAGTAAAAATTCTCTAGGGTATTTTGTTTGGCTATGGAGACAGCTTGAGATTCTTCTCTCTTTTTTTATCTTTTGGTGGGATTTCTGTGTTTTGATTTTTTTTTTTTTCTTTTGGTTTTGCTTTCTTTTAACTATGCTCATCAGGACTAGCTGATGCTAGTCAGGACAGCTGATGCTGAGCTTGTCCATCTTTAATTATTGGATGCTGGAGGAGAGAAACGATTTAAAAGTAGCATCAATCTTCTATTTCTGCTTTTCCCAAACTATACTTAATGCTTTTTACAGGATGGAAAGAGAATTATTGCTTTCCTTGCATTAGGACTGCATTCTGCACTGTGGGGAGCAAGGCCGGGGAAACAGTGGGTGTAAGCATGATTGCAGAATTGAGTGGCTACCAGTTATAGTTGCTGCTACTAGTGATGTAGGATCAAGGAAAAAGGTCAAGAATCACTTGTGCTGTAGATTTCTGGTGTAGTTGTTGTCGCTACTTCTTTAAAATGTAACAAAACAGCTGATTATGCTTTGGAATTGTTAAATATAAAATATAGTAGTATCTTTCCTGTAGCAACAGTTTTGGGACCTCCTTTGCCATAGCATTTTGTAATACATAACTCTCTGTGTTTCAAATATCTATTTTCTTTCTAACCTCATAAGTGTGAGGGTATCAACTTGTGATGGATAAAAATTAAGTTTTGATGAAAAAACTTGTAGGTGAAATTTGGAATCTAGTCAAATCTGAATTCAAGGGTTAGTGTTTTTCCAGCATCTTACTATACAGTACATTTCAAAATATCTTACTTCCTGTTTGCAAAATTTTTAGTATTTTAGATAGCACTAGAGAAAGCACCAGCTGTGTTAATGTTTTGCTTTGTTGTATTTCATTATTACAATCTCAAGTGGTCCTCGAAGGCGTTTTTAAAGTATAGTCTATCAATCTGGAAATGCTAAGAATTAATGCTAATTATTCCACTACAAAGATTTAAAGTGATTTTTTTTTTCTGTTTTGTTTTTTTTGTTGTTTTCTTTAATCCAGTTGGAGGCTTATGACATGTTGCATAATGATCACTGACCTCACACACATATTGATATCTGCTGTGCTCTGAACAAACAAACATAACTTCAAAATAAGAGAAACAATGAAATAACAGCAAAATCATCCCAAAGATAATTTATAGAAAAGCCATAGTTTGGTTTTTTTACTTACTTCAGTTTAACAGTCATATTTTCTTGTTATAAAATGATAAACTTTACATAAGCTGCAGGAGTATTTTATTACTTAGTTTGCATAACCCTTCAGAAATATGTACATACTGTCCTGCTTTAAAAAATCCAAATCCAAAACATTATTATTATCACATCAAGCATGGTAAATCTTGTCTGTCTTGTCCTTTCAGGAAGTAAATGCACTTGAATGTGAGATTCAGTTGCTGAAAAATCTGCTGCATGAAAGGATCGTTCAGTATTACGGCTTCTTGAGAGATCCGCCAGAAAGGACACTCTCAATATTCATGGAGTACATGCCTGGGGTAAGCAGGAGAGCCCGGCCACTTCAGCCATCCTTTGTGTGCAGTGTGACAAGCACCCAGGCAGGCAGCTGTTGCATAAGTGCACACACAAATTTAAAATTGTCCAAGTTAAAAACAGTCACCAGAGATGGGCACTGATAAGTGCTTACAGCCCCCGTCTTCTCCATTGCTTGCTTGGGCTGTCAGAATTACAGTGGTTTGTACAAAAGCTCTTTGTGTTTGATTTTGGCATAAGGAGTGCCTGGCAAAATCTTTAAAAAGACAATACTATCATTAGTAAACTCTTGAATCTTCCTGAATTTTACTGTTTCGTTTTGCCGCACTTCAATTATTTCAGGAAAACAAGAAGTAGCTAAGATCAGGGTGGGAATAAGTGCATACAAAAAGTAATCTTGGTGCTTGTTTTTTGTGTGGCACCTATGTACATGCTAAACTGCTCTTCTACTGCTTTGTTAGGAAATATTATAAGGTCAGAAAACTGTACATTTTCATATTCTCACCAAGTGGGGTCAGCAGAGCTAAACAAAATGTGCTCATATGAAAACAGAGGCTCTGTATTTCTGAATGGTCACAGCATTCTACTTACTCTGAAACTCCACAGGAGAAAAGTGGTGTCTGGGATTGCCTTGATGGTGGTGGTGGGTTTTTTGTTTGCTTCTTCCTTCCTTAAGTGAGATCTGGGCTTTGTTTTGGGGGGCTTCTTGAATTTTTCTGAGATTTGCAGGGCAGTGTCACAGAAATAATCTTAGTAGTTTGTAACGCTGTGTGACAAAGCCAGGTTAAACAAAAATAGTTGCAAAAACCCAAGAATTCTCTATTCAATGTTGTTTTAAGCCAAGATTTGCTTACCCCCTAATTTTTACATAAAGCACTATCCTCCAGCATGTGGTGTTTTTTTCTTGACAATATTTTTTTCAGAGTATAAAATTAACATACGTAAAGAGCATGTATTGTGTCCAACTGGAGTATCACCTTTTAATCATCAAAAAGGTTAAGAGTGGTGTTGGAGTGAAAGTAGTGCTGTTCTCTTTCTCTGCATTGCACTGGAACTATTCAGCTGCCTGACAGTTTTAAAGTTAATAGTTGAATATTTCAGTATATGACTTCTCTGCCCAGTTTCCCTTTGGTCAAAGTATATATTTTTCTCAGTGGAGGTAAGACTATTTCTGTGCTTTTTATGTTGATATTGAGAATGATTGTAACTTTAAATATCTGTTTCAGGCATAAATTTAGTTGAAGTTCAACTGTGCTATTAGCTCACCTATGATTCTAGAAGTGTTAGTCTTCTATACTTCTTGTGTGCCATAGGGTTCTATCAAAGACCAGTTGAAATCATATGGAGCACTCACAGAGAATGTGACTCGTAAATATACGCGGCAGATTTTGGAAGGAGTTCACTACTTGCACAGTAATATGATTGTCCATCGAGATATTAAAGGTAAAGATAGTTCTGAGAACAGTTCAGTATTTTTAATTACTGATCATTTTCCAGTCTTATGTGAAGTGCTAAAATATAATTAAGTTTGAAGTGCCAAAATACTGCCTTAAAATCAATGAGATTGCTTTCCATTTTTTAGTCTTGTTGTTGTTGTAACCTGAGGGGGGGAAAATGAGCATCTTTGTGATGTTCTAGCAGACTTTTGACAATGTTTCTGTAGTCTCTATCTGCAAAACAATTAAAATAAATTTCTTTGATTTTATTTTAGTCTCAATAGTTTTAAATTGGAGGATGATGTCATTAGAAATAGATAGAATGTGCAGAGGAGCATCATGACTCAAAAGTTTGTTTGCAGAGTTCTGTTTCATCAGTTATATAGAAATTACCCAGCACTTCACTGGTACAGGAAGTGACTGGCAGAAGTGACTTGCCTGATCAAATGACTCAGGCTTCTTCCATTTTGATGCCAGAAAACCTGATGAAACGTATTTATTTTTTGCAGCTAGATACAGGTGACTTGCAGGTGTTGCATAAGCGAAGTATGAATATGTAGGAAGATGGTGATGTGCAAAATAGGTGTATTGAACACAATGCTGCTGTGTTCTCTAAAATTTTTACCATTCTCCTGTTGCTTTGTATCAATAGTATTTTTTTCCAAAAGAGGTTGAAATATCACCGTCAATTTGTACATGCTTGTGCAAGTAACTGTTTTGAACTAATCTGTAACAGAGTTTGAGATTTTGCTTTAATACAGTATGAAGACATTTTCAGTTCTGTGGAAACTTCTTTCTCGGTTCTTTTTATTTCTTGTGTATGGCACATTCCTTATTTTGCCAGGAAGCTTTTACAAAGTGACTGCCACTTCCCAGAAAAGACCTAGGATGCAAACCTGTCTGTACAATTCATTGTTTTCTGAACTGCAGAATAGACTAACGGAAATGAGCAGAGAAAGCAAATTCTCTGGCTAGAAATCCTAGGCTAATGTTGTGTTGTATCACTGAATCCAAACTTCTGTTACTGTTTTCCATACCAAAGCCTTGAGTCTTCCATGACTCTAATGCTGTGTTCCCTTCCTTCCAGGAGCAAATATTCTGCGGGATTCAGCAGGCAATGTGAAGCTTGGTGACTTTGGTGCCAGCAAACGACTGCAGACGATCTGTCTCTCTGGTACAGGAATGAAGTCTGTCACAGGAACTCCCTACTGGATGAGTCCCGAAGTTATTAGTGGAGAAGGGTACGGCAGAAAAGCAGACATCTGGTACGTTAAAAAAAACCTTCTCTACTGAAAAATGTAATTTCATTTTCAACAGTGTAAGTGTTTGTTTTCTGAAGTTGGAGTGTTTCATTCTGGGGTTTAAGCTGAAGAAGGTGGTAAATATGAGCACTGACAATAGAGAGCCTAACACTGAAATTTGGGGATTTTTTACCTGGCAACTTCTCAGCCCGTCAGTTTAGAGATCATGAGAGAATCCTTTGAACTGACCTTGCATGAAGTTAGGATTACCAGACTGTTTGTAAATTCTGGAGAGGTACTGGGTGAAAACGATATGTGAAGCTTTGAAACATCAGTTCAGTCAATGTTGTTTAACAAAACTTCACCACTGAAATACCTTTGATGCAAGGCAGAAAAAGTTGAACACTTAAGAGTGAATTAACCAGATTTAAGTGGGAGTATCGAAAAAATCTGGTTTAAGTTGTTACTAAATACTTAGAGGGAAAAGTAATTTTCAAACATGAATGTTAGCAAAACATTGTGTAATGCAAATTTAAGATGGCTCCAGCCCAATGGACTGTAGTGATTTGACTTCTTGCACTGCAGGTGAAACATGGGCCAGCAGCAGTACATATGCAGGAGTAGTAACACTGTGTTTATAAAGAGACCACATTATATCCAACCAATGGCAATTGGGAAATTAATTTAGGCTAGTTAAGATCACTTAGTAATTACTCTGCTATATTGGAATAATAGACCAATCTTACCAATTTTAAGCAGTTGACTTGTTCAACTTTGAAGTATTTGTGCCAAAGTTAATGTGTGTGTTTTGGTTGAAAAAATCTGGTTAAAACTTAAGAGAAAATACTGAAGTTTGACTTCTGTCAGTCAGTAAATCCTTACTGTGTAAGGTAATGTCTAACAGAAAAATTCTTATAAGTATCTTGAGAAACCATCAAACTTCCTGAGAATTGGAAATTATTCCAGCCTATCCATTCTGCTGTATCATTCAGTTGTTATTGGGGCTGTCTTTCAGGACTTCTCTGACCATAAATATGCTCTTCTGCTTTCCTGAATCCTTTAAACATAAGCTTTGTATACAAAGATTGATTAGGGTCTTAAAATTTTGTTTGGCAATCTAAGTTTATTTTTAGTATCCCTGACTAAAAGAGGACGATACCACAAAGGAGAGTGTTCAAAGTTTTCAACTGCCATATTATGTTTGCTAATTATTCACTAGTGAGAACTTGTGCATTTCTAATGAGCTGGCAACACACACTGTGTGCTCGGAGCATTCCTGATGCTTTGCATTTCTGTTCGGCCTCAAGGAGCAGGAAAGTTTCCAAGTGCTGTGCTGTGTGCATGACTTTGTCAGCCTGCTGAGCACGGAGTGCTGGCAGTGCCGTAACGCAGTTGGTATTGCCTGGATAAATATCTAGTTATCTCTTCACTGAGGTGCAGTGGCTTTTGGCCCAGTGAAGTAAAAAGTGGAGATGTAGGTAGTGATTTGTGTAACTTTGAGATAAAGGCATAGCAGTATGTGCTATTTTTTTTCAATGCCTGTTTTCCACTGAAGTTGCTCTGTAGTGTTAAGTGGACACTACTTATTTGTAGTATTTTAGTTCCTTTCTGCTATTGCTTGTTTTCCTAGAAGGGCATGACTCGTTATAACCTGCTGTTTCACTTCTGCCTCTGTTTCAGGAGCGTAGGTTGCACAGTGGTAGAAATGCTCACGGAGAAGCCCCCGTGGGCAGAGTTCGAAGCCATGGCTGCCATCTTTAAAATTGCCACTCAGCCAACCAACCCCCAGCTGCCACCTCACGTCTCCGACCACGCTCGGGATTTCTTGAAACGGATTTTTATTGAGGCCAAGCTGCGACCGTTTGCAGATGAACTGCTAAGACACACGTTTGCACACTATCACTAACACCTGCCTCAACTCAGCTTGCATCTACTGCATTTATTTTCTATTTGACTGCACTTTTATTTTTTACAAAGAAAAAGCTGAAAAAAGACAAGAGAGAGAATATTCTCTTGAATCTTTGTTTCGTTTAGATTGTAAACAATCTAAATTTTGTATCTAAAATGAGAATCTTCTCTCCCCTCCCACCCCACCAGGACTATAACTTTTTGTTTCTATAATGTACTGATGTGGTTGATGTAGATAAAGCACTTTAGTACATATATGTTCCTTATTTAAAGGGGAAAAAAATGACAAATGCTTGGACAGTCAGGAACTGTGTGACTTTTTCTGACACCACTGACTGACTCAGGGTGCAGGGAAAAATAGACATGCAGCTAAAGGACAAGAAGATTACTTCTCTGTGATTCTTCTCTATATTGTAGGTACTTGCAGCAGAGAGTTCTAAGTTCTTCTTATATTTTAGCATTTTAATCAGTTTCTGGAATTTACAGTTTAAGCTGGAATGTGCAGCTCTGAGAGTTAAATGACGAGGCTGGAAGAACTTGGAACTCTTTGTACAGCAGTATGTCTAACTGGTACTTCTACGTGACCAAAAGAAAAAAACAAAAATGAGCTCAAAACTAGTTAGAGGTTTTGGTGTAGAATTATTGTATTATCTTAACAGGAAAATAATTACAGGTAAACAGGTTATGGGCCCAAACTCCTAGGTACTACTATACTGCAAGGGAAAAATTTCCATACTAGACAAGGGTCAGCTATTGGATGTAAATAGTTAAGAGAATGCCTCCTGCTCTATCTGCCAAAGAGAACCTCTGTTGCATAAGCTTAGAGGGAGACGGTTATCTTAGCTGATAAAAAAGAGTGATGTTGTGAGTCAGTCTCCTCCACAATCCCTTGAATGGCTGGAGGGAAGAGGGACTAATCCTTGTGCAGTATATGAGTTACTTGATTCAGAATGAGCTATAACAAATGTTTTCAAAGTTGTTCAGAGGCGCTAGGATGGAATGTACGTCAACATCAAGTGCCTGAATAATAAAAAAATTTTCCCATTGTGCACTAAAAAAAATTGGTTTACTAATGCAGGTCAGTCATCTAGATGTGTTGAAAATTCCTGAAAGTTAAACATCTTTGAATGTCAGGAATAAGTCACTGAGAAAGGTAAGACTCCAGTTACATTTTTAATAAGGTAGCACTGATGAATCCTCATGAACAAGGAGGCACAGCACAGAGAACTGTATGAATAGGCCAAAAGTGCAAAGAGAGCCAGCAGTTAAATAACATGAGTGTGATTACTCCAGCCTGAGAATCCAGATGATTGGTGTTTGTCAGATTTCCAACTGTCGTAAAGCGTACGTTAATAATTTTTTCTATTTCTGAAAGAACATAATAAAAGAACAGAAGTAAAACTCTGAAAAAATGCTTCTCAGTCGAGAAGCCCAGGTACCGATCAGGTGTAGTGAATAACTGACTTTTCACAACAGAAGGGTCAGACTCTCATATTTTTGTAGAAGAACAGAACATAATTTAAAAGGGCATTTGGAAATAAACTATTGGACTACAGAACTGAAATTATGTTTATTGTTTTGGATGATTCATTGCTTGCTTTTGTTGTTTTGTCAAGGCAGAGTGGGCTGGTACTGTAACCCTTGTCCACTCTGACAAGGCTCTGCCTATTCTGTATCTTTAGAGGACTATCAGAGTGACAAAGTGCATGGAGGTAGAACAATAAGCTTACCCAATCCCACAGTCATTTATGAGATTTTTTTAATTTATTCTGCTAAATTCCAAACGTTGTACCAGAGCATAAGCAGGAGTATGGATCTATCCTAATCACTTTACCTGTAGTGGAGTAAGAATGACTTTTTTGAGGTCATCTCTCCCAAGACAGAATGGTGACTTCTTCAGCTTATGTGAGTATTTTACCCAATTTATAATTTTCTCAGTCAGCGTACACAACTGTGCAAAGTTTCCTGAGCATGGGAAGAACTAGTCAGATCAGGAATGTAGGTGGCTGAAAGCAAATTCAGCTCATTCTGACTTCTTTTTTTGCTTCTCAGTCACTAGGTCAAAGCTGTGAAGCAGTCTTTAAGGAGAATTGGTATATACTCTGCTCTAGAGGATCTTTGCTTTATAAGCAAATTATAGGGACAGTAGGGATGGGAAGTTTAATGTAGAACCTAATAGTTTATGTAGTTAAAGATCATATAGTTGAAATTATTGATTTCAAACAGATTAAGAAGGTACCAAACTCAAGGTGAAAATGTATATAAAAATCAGTAGTGGTCAGTGATATCTGAAAAGGTAAGGAAATTTTATACTACCAAAAAGGGACATTAAAGGGAAAATGTAACCAGGTTTATCTGTAGCATTCATTACATTTAGATATACTATTCTAAAGAGAAACTGCACTCTCTGAAGCTTGAAAATTTTCAGAATCTAGTTTTCTTATAATGTGTCCTTTCTGTGAGACAGTGCTGGATCATGTATATTGCAATATCACTTCCTCATTGTGACTTTTAATTACTGAACAATCAAGTTTGCTGCTTTTGTGCCTTTTCTAAAACATGGCATTCAGTCATGACAATGGTCAGGGTTTTGGAGCCAGGAAAAAAAGAATTTTCAGAATGCATTTTTCATCATGTCTTTGACATGTCAGAAAGCTGCCAACATAAAGACATTTCCCCGTTCCAGCGATTCCAGTAAAATTTTATGAATTTAACCAAGGTTAGGCTTGAGCTAGGGTTTTTTTCACCCCTATAGAGAATTTCTCTACTGACTTAAGTTGCTTAACTTAAGTAAATGAGATGTAAAGATCCCTGTCACTTAAAAAGCCACCAGCATTTTAGAATCATGAATTAGTCCTAATTATTGAATTCAATTACAAGAAAATGCCAGTGAAAGCAGTACTGCTGCCGGGTTGGTTTGCTTTTCTGCAAACCAATGAAGCTGTGCTCTCAAAAAATAAGGATCGGTGTTCATGGTGAGTATGTGTATTTTTCAAAAGACCTACTTATTTGCTAAGGCATTTTAATATGCTGTCTGTTGCATGTATTAAGTAACAAAATTTAAGCTACTTCTGTGGTATGGTTTTAATGGTGTAACTAACAGTCCTGTTAGAGGGTGACTCAAAGTTTCAGTTGTGTTATGTTAGAGCAAGTTGTTTATTCTTAATTTGGGTGATAGAAATATCCATGCAAGAACTCAAAAAGGTATGGATCTAATAATTGCAAAGTTAAATCTGCATAGTCTTTTTTTTTCTTGACAATTTAAAGATAGTCTTAAAACTGCAACTTGACTTTCAATGCGATTTGTAGCTGAACAGTCCTTTCAGTATAACAAAATGAAAAGTGGTTTTTTTTTTTTAGCTAGTGCCTAATTATCTGTATGCCTTAATTTTTATTCATGTTAGAACACCGTATCAAAATATGTCATACAATTCCATGTCACCAAAGCAGTCTTAGAGGATGGGTTTTTTCAATGTGCCCAAACCAGAGTTCGCCTAACTGCACTGAAAAGTGTACTTGAGTTATAATGTGCAGCAGACATTTAAATTCAGAATTTTAAAGCGATTTCTGGCTTCCTGTGTTAACACAGGTTTTGTATTTGCATTCTGGAGATGGTAGACTGATGCACATACCAGAAAGAGGACTTGTCTGCAATCACAGAAATAACAGAGTCAGGATTTGCCTTCCTGGCTCTGGGTACCAGAGTCTGCAGTGGAGTTTTTAATGGGCTTGAAATCATAGTTGGTACTTTTGTAAGACTGTTTACTTTCAGTGCGCAGGAAAATGGTATGTCCAAGCAAACCAACAGATTTCTCAGTGAGATTAGCATGGTGCCCATGAAACTCTTTCCTGTGCCTTTTGGATAATCCTAATCCTGCCGTTGTCTTGACTGAAAGCCTCGTAGCACTTGTAGGTACAGCGCAGTACAGCAAGCCATTCTTTGGACAACATAGAGCAATGTCTAACTGCAGCTTCAGAGACTTGAGCAAATTGGTCAGATCTACAGTTATTTATAACCAATTTCTTACTTTTTAATCTTGAAAGACTTTGTCACGCATATAGAAAAGTATAATGTGTGTGCTTGAATGTAAGTCCTTATGATGTTTCTGGAAAAGCAAAAGTATTACTGCCGTTGTCATTTCTTCTTGCTGGTAACTTGCTGTCTTGTGTCAATGACAAGTCTGCAGTGTAGAATCACATACAATTACCAAAGCTTTTCTATCCCGTATACATATAGCCAAAAGTGATGTTTCATGGATTAGTACTGTCACTTATAGATACTGTATATCCACCAGTAAGTAGGCTGTTGCTGACTGAGTAAAGCAGGTACTAGTAAAAAGTGATAGACACTGCCCATGTTTCAGAGACGTGGGTGTTCATAGTTGCTATTGTGATATGCAAAATTCATGCCTGCATTAAAATGAAGAGTTTTCTTTTCAAAGCTCTTTATAATTTAATCTTATTGCTGTAATTCTAAAACTAATGCATAAGTTTGGTGACTAAACCTGGTGACTTCTGTAGCTGGGTTTGAGCTTTGGGACATTTAAGGAATGCCATGAAGATGCATTTGTGACCTGACCTGCTTTGTGCACCATAGTGAGAACATTCCAAAGCTGCTGGGAAGCAGTCAGTCCTCTTGGCATGACAGTCAGATGTCACCTGCAATTACCTACCTGGGTGTTGGTGCTGCCTTCAGGAGGAGCTACTAGTGCACACCAAAGGGTCAGGCAGAATTTATCCCAACCCGGGTCTTCTGAATCAAAATCTGTGATTGGAAACAGAGGAGCTCCTTTCTCGGTTTATTTCCCTCACTTGGCCTGCAAAATTTATTTTTCTTTCTAGCTGTCAGAGCTTAAACACTTCATAAGTGGTGGACACCAATAGCTCCTGAATAAGGTGTGTGTACAGCTTTAGATCAGGGGTCCTGTCATGTGAACCCAGGACGCTGCAGCTCCCGGCTTCCTGGAGCAATCCTTGGGTTTTCTCTAGCAATATATACACACATGGAGTTGAGGGATAGATGGGATGGAGGAAATAAGAATTCTCACATTTCAAAGCAGTCATGCCTTTTCTAGGGCTTAGTTTTCATAAACTTATTTTAAAGGGAGAGGAACTGGATTAAAACAGACAAAAGTTGAATCTCATGGTTCAGCCCTTATTTTGAGTCCACAGTGAGGACTGGAGGTCAGGGTCTTCTGCTGAGAGGTAAGGAAAAGGATACTCCAACTCCAGGGTGGATAATCATGGGAAATAGAGCTTTTTCTTGCTTTTTACCTTAGAACTAGATGATACTTTTCCCCAGAGGTTTATATAATGTGATATAAAAACAAAGATTGCATTTTCTTTTCTGAACAGGCATTAGATTGTTGGTTCCCTAGTGTTTGTTTCTTGTTAATACCCGTAAAAAAGGTGGTGTCATCTTAAAATTGGAATGGTTTATTAAAGTATAGTGTCTGTCATCTCAGACCTCACAGGAGTTGTATAATGGAGTATCACTGTAAATACGTGGAGGAGACTTAGATTAATTGGAACGTAGGCTTTTAGTTTTCATGAAGCTATGAATAAAAATTTGTAAATTTACTCTTGATCTAATGTACATTTTTATGTAGCCATTAAATTCTCTATTTAATCTATCAGTTTCTCACTGTAAATGTTTTTACTCTCAGTTGAATGCTGGGCACAGTTTGTAATGTATGTACACAAAGGTGTTTTTTTCTATCAACGTTGACTTTTTTGCACATTTTTGGAAATATTTAATTTGTACACTGATTTAATACTCCGACCAATTGTCAATGAGTGTATGAGAATCACGTGTGTGTGCAATGTACTACTGTTTGGATGTATGGTTTTTTTTATTACTTTTGAGATGTTGCTACCAGTAACTGCACTGCTGTTGCTGCTTTACATGGAATATCTTGTGAAAAAAAAAAAAAAAAAAAAAAAGGGAAAAAAAAAATTAAAAAATTAGCGTATGGTTATCATGGTTGAGGAACTCAGGAGTTGGGCATTGCTTAGTAGTTCCGTTGTCTAACAACCTTCCAAACTTAAAAATGAACAAACAAACCCCCCTTGTAATTCTGTGTATGCATTGAATGTGTGTGTATATATCCCAGTAATCTTATTCCACAGTTTCATTTCTACATTTTTATGAACTTGTTTTTTAAGGGTACTATGTTTAGTTAGAATAATTAAATATATAAAAGCTTTGAGAGATGATTTACTAGATAAATATATTTTCAGCTGGCTGATGTTCAAAATATTTTTTTAATTTTTGTTTTTAACCATTCGAAATGTATTTGTATTTCCAAAATCAGACACGAATTGTACTTAGAAATATATTAAAACACTCTGTAGGGACAACAGTGTGATTTCTCTTTTAAGAACCCCGTACTTCAGAACACCGCGCAATGTCACTCTCGTATCTCAATTCCGGGTTGTATTCTTATTCACCATGCCCTTTGCAGAAGCCTCTATTTAATTTATTAATTTTTAATTCTTTTTCTCTTTTCCCTGATACGAGGCTACCCCCGAGGCCCCGTTCCCTGCCCGCCCGCGCGTCCCCCTCCCCGCGGCGGGGGCTGCCCTGGGAACAGAAAATCGATGGCGCCTCCTCCCCTCCCGTACCGCCCCGGGCCGTGCGGAAGTGACGCGCGGGCGGGCGCAGCGCGGCGCGCGGCGGCCATGGGCAGGAAGGAGCGGGGTGAGCGGGGCCGGGCCGGGCCGGGATTGGGGGCGCGGGGGCCCTTTTTTGGGGGGCCCTTGAGGGGGGCTCGTCACAGCTCCCGCTCTGCCCCCAGATAAGAAGAAGTCCAAGAAGCGCCATTACGACGACGACGAAGACGATGAGGATGAAGGTGCCGGGAAGGACCCGCAAGAGGCGGTGCCGTCGGCGGCGGGGAAGCAGGTGGAGGAGAGCGGGACCAAGGTGGACGAGTACGGGGCCAAGGACTACCGGCTGCAGATGCCCCTGAAGGCCGATCACCACTCGCGGCCGCTCTGGGTGGTGCGTGCGGGGGGCGGCCGTGCGCGGGGGTGGGACGCGCTGGGCCCCGGGCCCGTGGCGGGGTCAGTGCGGGACACGGGCAGGGACCGGGGTTTCCCCCGTGGAGGAGCCGGGATCGCTGCGGGGCCAGGCGGGGGCGCCCCGGACAGGCCGGGATATGCGGGGGGAGAGCCCCGCGTGGCCTCGGAGCGCTGAAAACGAGGTTTGCTGCGGGGCACGGCGGCCCCTGTGCGGGGACACCCGGAATGGGAGCCCCTGGGAATGCCCAGGGAATTGCTTCCACCCCAGTAGCCGCCAGGCAGGGCCCCGCTCTCGGGCCACCCTTTCCGCGGGGGTATCGTGTAGCACCTAAAGCCAGACGTCTCCGCTGTAGAACAGCCCGTAGAGGCACACTGGCTGATGACACGAGTGGAACTTGTTGCAGTGATGCAGCGACAGGATTTGTATGCTGGAGTGAAACAGCTTTGAGACAGACTGGTCCCATCTTCCGTAACTGGTGATGTTTCTTTTCTCTGTTCTGAAAGGCCAGCCCAAGGCCCGGCCAGCAGTGCAGCATCTAGAGAAGATATGGTTTCCCTGCCAGCGTCTGCAGGGTGCCTGTCACCAAGTGCTGTGACACCCAAGTGCCTCTTTTTCCCCTCCATTTGTTCTTCTGTGTAAAATGAGTGAGGAGTTTTGTTGTTTCAGGGGAACGGGGCTGGAAGCTTGCATCTGCTCAAGCCATTTGTTTAGCATTAAAAAAGGACCAATACCCCAACGTATAAGTTGGGAAAAGCTTTATCGATCTGGTTGTGGTTTATTCTTAGTGTCGTGGAAGGGACATAGACAAATCAATGTCTGGACCCTTTCAGAAGATAAAAGTTATATGTTTCTTCATTTCCTGTCTTCTTGTAAATTCATTAGGGCAATCCCTTTTTTTGAAATCCATTAGTGTCTTACTATGTAAATAGCAGATTGTCACTGTGTCATGAGGGCTGCTTCATAGGAAATCCCTGATTCATTCAACCAGTACTGCTGTGCCCTGAGCATTTCTTATTGTTTCTGCAGGCTCCTGATGGCCATATTTTTCTGGAAGCCTTTTCTCCAGTTTACAAATATGCACAGGACTTTTTGGTTGCCATTGCTGAGCCTGTGTGCAGACCCACCCACATTCACGAGTACAAGCTGACTGCTTACTCCCTGTATGCTGCAGTCAGTGTCGGTTTACAGACAAGTGATATCACCGAGTATTTACAAAAACTGAGCAAGACTAGTGTCCCAGATGGAATAATTCAGTTTATCAAGGTAAGCCTATTTTATTGGCATTGGAAATACATCTGTTGCTACTAATGAAATCCTTTTTTTCTGCCTCTGCCTAATTGATTTGTTGTTTTTTAGTTATTCATTGTTTTTAACTCTTATTCTGTTACAGTTTCAAGAGAACATTGTTTTATCTTTTGTCTTCTTCTATAGTATATTGTTGCATATACATTATTTCCATGATATATCCTGTGTGGGGTTTATAGCTTTTTACAAAAAAATACACCCAAGTGTCTGTGTAGATACTTTCAGCCAATAGGAATTGTGGGGGGGGAGGAACATCCTCATTTTTGCTCTGGAGGAAGATTATGAATGTGGGAAGCAGCCTGGAATAGCTGGGCACTATAAGACATAGCCTGCCTTATTCTGCACCTATGTTCTCACAGTCTTGGAAGCAGATTGGAATTCGGTATAAAAACTGAATACCTGTGACTGATTTCCTGCATGAGGATGACATGAGTGTCTTCTGAAAATACCTTTTCAGATTTGTTCCATGATCAGAACAGCATTGCAAGTAAATGTTTTGTGGTATCATGCTTCCCCACAAAGCCCTAAACCCATTGCAGCGTTTGGTCCCAAATGTGGAATCGCTCTTTTCCATGTTCCTAATGACTGCTGTGTTTGTTTGTAGCTGTGTACTGTCAGCTACGGGAAGGTGAAGCTGGTTCTGAAACATAACAGGTAAGTGGCTTCTTCCTTAACTCTTGTGACAGAGGAAGCTCTCCAGACACAGACCTGTGCATGATGAGTGCTCTCAGTAGCTTTGAGTCTCACAGTTCCCAATTGAGTGTAGCAGCTCTCGGTACAGGATCACTTTTACAGCTGCTGGAAATATTTAATACATTAGCTAGTGAATTCAGTCTGGATGTCCTGAGCTAGTGCTGGTTATTATTGCATTTTTTAAAGTAGGTTGCAGATTTGATAATCTAGCTTTTTTTTATTGCTTGGACTTGCAATAAATATATCCTTGAGGTTTTCAGATCATTTTTTCCTTCCTTCCTTCCTAATTTACATGGTTAGACATGTTTTTCACAGCTGTTGTGCAGTCTTGTGTATTCTGACTTTTAATCCGTTACTCGAGAAGGATGAGCAAATTCACTGGCAAGAGGTGGGTGCTTGTGACTGGGTTAAATCTGATTTGTTTTAAACCTGGAGGACAACACTGGAAGGGGCCTCGAGAGGTCAGCTCATGTATCTAAACCTGCGATTCTGCAGTAGGGAGGGAAAGGAAGGAGACAGCAGGAACCTGAAGCACATGTCTGTATCTTGCCTGTGTTTTCTCTTTCTCCTTTTATTTCTTTCCCTAAATTCTCTGTGGTCTGACAGCCATATGTAAGCCCTGGGACTGTAATGCTGCTTTTTTGAACCTGATGCTATAGGTAGAACTAGCACTGGTATTACTGGCAAGCTTTTTTGTTTCTGAGAAGAAGATTTCTCTCGTGCCACTTAAGCCTCTCTTGGCTCATATTTTAACTGTGATCTCAAACCGGTGTCATTATTGATGAATCTCCAGGATGCACTAGTTTTAAATTTTTAAGATGGTTTGTGTTTTGGAAGTTTTGGATTTTTGTCTTCTGGGCTTTTTTTGGTGCTGTAGACAGGACTTTAAAACACTACATCCAGTGTTTTCACAATCTCACCTCAGTTCAATCTCAAAAAAATTGACTTGTGTCACAGTCACAAATAAGACGTGTATGTGAGAGCTCTGTCTGGGCAATTCTGCTCGAGTTTTCCCACTTACATAAGAGAACATTTGAACAAGATGAATAGCTGCAAAGTACATGATGCTTTTGGTATGAGGCATCTTTTAAAAATTTTGGTTGCCATAATGTCTCTGTTTTTAAATTAGCATCCCAAGATTGGATGCTTAAGAATGCATCTGGGACAGCTGTGTGTTTAAGCATCTCTGCCACTCTTCCTGTGAGTTATTCAGTTGATCAGTTCATACAAATGTTTTTCTTTGTTCTTTAATTTTAGGTATTTTGTGGAAAGTACCCACCCTGATGTTATTCAGCAGCTTCTGCAAGACCATGTAATTAAAGACTGTCGCCTGAGAAATGCAGAGGGTGAAGAAACAGAGCTCATTACAGAGACATTAACGAGTAAATCAGCGGTATGTTTGGGCATGTTCTAAAACTACTGCAGTGAGATCAAGATAGATAAACCCTTGAGTAGATTGGAGTGGTTATTGTTTGTTTGTTGTATTGGCTTGGTTCTACCAGCAACAATCTGTGGCTCTTTAATGAGCATAAATTTGTGAGGGAGGGGAGACCGGAGTAAGTCTCTAATGAAACCCTTGGTTAAAATTCATGTCCTTCTATTTCAGATTGCCAAATCCAGTGAAGGTGGTCCGTCAACATCACAGGGAACAGATACTCAGAATAAACCAGATGTCCCAGCTGACTTATTTGAGTTTTATGAACAGATGGACAAAGATGAGGAGGAGGAGGAGGAAACGCAGACAGTGTCTTTTGAAGTCAAGCAGGTATAGTGTTTTAGTCTCTGCATTTGTAGCTTTGGGGAATGTGCTGGGACATGCATGAGAACTAAATGGGAAGTGCTGTGGCTCTTTCTTTGCTAGGGGAGATCACTGGGAGTCATTAACGTTTCTTTCATTTCGCCTTCCAAAATCTTAGAATCTTCCTACAGGGGGTGGCAGGCTGGGTGTTGTTCCTCTGCTGCCTGCATAGTGCTCACAGGCCACAGAGGCTCAGGGGCTGAGGGACGTTCCTGCCACATGGGGCTGAGTGTTGCTGTGTGTAAGACAAGCAAGAATTCAGTGGAGGGCTGCTTTGAGAGAGGTTTTTTGTTTTGTGATTCACGTTTGCAGAAGGAACTCTTGGTGGTTCCAAGTTTGTTACTTAAGAAGGAAATCTGGACATTGGAGCACAGTCCTTGCTTGACCTTCAGAGAGGTTTTGTAGAATTTCTCAAGTTGTTTTTGGACTTGGTGGTTCTAATGGTGCCTTACTGGGGGGAAAGGAATTTATAAAAGAAGATAACTTAGTAGCTGTTCTGTTTATTTTAAAACACTCAAACCAAACCAACAACCTCTTGGTGAATGGCCCAGCCTGTCATTGTGGTGGAATAACTTCCGTACCAGCGTATGGAAGTTTTCAGGATAACAGATGTGCAGCTTTAGTACGTCCTTCAGTGGAACACACAGAGCCTTTGTGTCTGTTTCTGAGTTCATTGTTGTAGGAATTCAGGATGTAGTTTAGCCATTGCCAGGTAAGCAACACATCTGAGATGAATGTATTATGCTCTTCCATCTGCCTAAAAAGCCCTCCCTAATAATGACTGTTATTTAAAATGTTTGAGGGCATGGGGAGGATCACAGATAAAGTTTCTGGAATAAACTTTAACTCTTGCAGACTTCATAAGCATAAAAAATAGATGTAACTTCACTTGGTACTATATCATCTAGTTGTTTCTAGGGAAAAAATAGAAAGCATTAATTCAGATATGGAGAATATACCATCTGAAGCTTTGTTTCCTCTTTAGGAGATGATTGAAGAACTTCAGAAGCGTTGTATCCATTTGGAGTACCCCTTGCTGGCAGAATATGATTTCAGAAATGATTCTGTGAATCCCGATATTAATATAGATCTGAAACCTACTGCTGTCCTCAGGCCCTATCAAGAGAAAAGCCTAAGGAAGATGTTTGGAAATGGGCGAGCCAGGTCTGGTGTTATTGTCTTGCCATGTGGTAAGTTTCTGTGTTGGTACTTGGGAGTTTTGTTCTTTACTTACTTTTGCTAAAGGGAATTGAAATACGACATCTGCTTGCATTTCACACAACAGCAGGGACTGTTCTGGTACCAGTGTGCCCAGTCCTGTTGAGTTTTAGGAGCGGGTGGCAAGGCTGTGCTGGGGGAGAGCCCATTAAAAGAGCTGTGTTGGATTTTGCCCATGGACTGCGGAGCTGGTGGGTGGCCATGGTACCTTCAGGTTGCCATTCACACTTTTGCTGTGCCCTCTGTCAGCTCTGCTCATCTGCCAGTGAAATGTAAAGCTGTTGGCATCGGCATCATTTGTTCCTTGGTTGGGAATAGGGAGTCTGGAGGGAGCTGGGTATACAAATATGGGATAAGGTGGTGAGGGTTCTAAGACAGAAAAGAGCTCATGTGCACAAGTTCTGGGCAGAGGAGATTGAGGTAGAAATGAGGAATGTGCAGACTGGGACAACCTACAAGAAGCAATGGAAAAGGAGAGAAAAGGAGACTGTGCAAGTGCCTGTGGTATTGAGGGTGAAGGAAGCACAGGTGAGGGCCTGAGACAGTGCAAGAAGAAGTGTGAAGGAGGAATGGGAGGATCTAAGGACTTCTTTGTAGGAGAATGCACATAACTGGGAGGGACAGAGGAGTAGATCACCCCTGGGGAAGCTTTCTGTACCCACCTGTAACTTAACGTGCCTTTGAAATTAAAAAGCATTAAAAATTATTGTTTCTAATTGTCAAAGCCATTGTTTACAGTTATTTTCTTGAGAAAATGCAGTTATGTGTCCAGTAGACAATCCGCCCATTTTTTTTTAGAAGCAAATACTCCATTTCTTTGAGACTGTTTCAGTAAAGAAACAACAAAGAACTTGTCCTTGCATGATTTCATATCCTCTCACAGTTCTCTGCTCTTTCGTTTTGTTTTCCTTCTACTTTCTAGCTGAGAGATGACTAATGGATGTCACTCCTCTTGCCCTGCAGGTGCTGGCAAGTCTCTGGTTGGAGTGACGGCTGCATGTACTGTCCGCAAGCGGTGCCTGGTGCTCGGGAATTCTGCAGTGTCCGTGGAGCAGTGGAAGGCCCAGTTCAAGATGTGGTCCACCATTGACGACAGCCAGATCTGTCGGTTCACCTCTGATGCCAAAGACAAGCCCATTGGCTGTTCTGTTGCTATCAGCACATATTCCATGTTGGGGCACACGACAAAAAGGTCCTGGGAAGCAGAAAGAGTAATGGAGTGGCTTAAAAGTCAAGAGTGGGGCCTTATGATACTTGATGAAGTACACACTATTCCTGGTAAGAAAAGGGCCTTTTGTGTTGCATACCATGTTAATGTCACTCTGCTCTTTTAGAAGTGGTGCTTTTTGCTGGTTTTCTCATGATTCATGTAGTGAGTAAACCCATGGCTTAGAGTTTTGAGACAAGTAAACTGCCTCATTCTACTTCTTTTTTCTTTTTATTTCCCCCCGATACTATGCAGTTTAGCTGATCGTTAGTTTTCTGAAATCCTTCAAATGGGACACTGTGTTTTCTATAATGGCAGTGTAAAGTACAAGTTCTGTGGAGGCTGATAAAGTGCTCTTAAAATACATTAATTACATTTGTATAATTTTGCTGTATTTGAACAGGAGAGAAATTAATCTGCCTTGTTTTCTTCCGAGATGCAGTGGCACTGCAGGCTA
The DNA here is from genome assembly GCA_013397135.1 of Pachyramphus minor. NCBI lineage: Eukaryota > Metazoa > Chordata > Aves > Passeriformes > Tyrannidae > Pachyramphus > Pachyramphus minor. Next base: position 80,766 of record VYXB01005616.1, read on the forward strand.
GCTTTTAATATCTATTTCTGTTCAATATAGTATGAATAACTGTAGTGATTACCACCCAGAAATAGCTGTTGTCTTTGAAATTACTATGTAACTGAGATCTATACTACTGGAAAGCAATAATGTAGTATTAAAGTGTCTGTAGAATAATCCTGGCTAAAAATACCACCCAGAATTCTGTTAGCTGCTCTACCTTATTCTCATTTGAATATAATTTGGTGTCTACGGAAATAATAGATTTCAGAAGTAGACCTTGATGATTAACTGCCATTTTATTAAAGTAGCACTGTGCTGGCACTGTTCTGTCACTTTTGTTCTTTCTTGGTTTCATAAAAATAAAGGTATAGCATCTCCTCTGTTATCTCCAGCAATACTAAAGATGAGTAGTTCTGCCATATCGTACAAGTCCTGAATGTGGCAGTCAGCCAAGAGTCCTTGTGTCATAATTCTTTCTAGGAAATAACATAGACCTAAACCAAACCATGTTACCTCTGAATATATTAATTTTCTTTTGGGGAATGTGAAATAATAAAGATTTCAGGTTTACATGAATTTTCAGAGTACACTGACAATGCAAGCTAAAGGTGCAATCAGTGTGAAGTTTTGCTGTAACACAGATTTGTTAGGAGTGTATGTGAAATGGGGTACAATTTCCCAATGCTGTGCTTGCTTTGTGCTCAGGAGTTGATGAAAGTGGGTTTTTTTAAGTTACAGTATTTGTCTTCTAAAACCATTCAGGAAAGTAAACAAAAAATTTGTCTTGCATTTCTTAGCAAAAATGTTCAGACGTGTGCTCACTATTGTACAAGCTCACTGTAAACTGGGGCTGACTGCTACCCTGGTCAGAGAAGATGATAAAATTGTTGACCTGAACTTCCTGATTGGACCAAAGCTCTATGAAGCCAACTGGATGGAGCTGCAGAACAGTGGCTACATTGCTAAAGTCCAGTGTGCTGAGGTGATGCTCTGCTTTTTGGTTCTTCTAGTGTTTATTTAGTATACTTATAACTTTGTTATTTTTTTAAGAAGTATGTATAAAATTATAAGTATTTAACTGGGAAAAACAACTGCCCTTATGACTTTGCATTTACTTTGTAGCTTAGGCAAGGCCATTGCTGGTCAATATGAACATGTGACAAATCCAGTAGCTACATGTTCTTAGGAGTGACTTCAGCACTCTTTCTGTTTGTAGGGATTGTGGTGCTTGATCAGCTGTGTCGCAGTCGGCATTTGGAAATGTGAACGGTGCGCTGCTGTAGAGCTGGTTTGATGCAGTTGACGTTCATGTTCTCTGATTTGACTTTGTATGTTAAGCTCAGTTCTCTGTGGTAGCTTAACATTGTGTTATGATGAGCATAACATCAGCTGCTGTGCTGGAACCTGCTTTCTGGAGACAGCACCTGGTAGACAGTCTGTAGCTGTTGAGAAAAATGCTTGTAATTCTTAAAACAAAGGATAGTAGAAGTTTTAAAAAACCTAAGAAAACACCTGCTTATTTCAAACTTGAACGTATGAGAGTGAAACTTCAAAATACAGGACTGCATCTACCATTTCTTTCCAATATAATGGTGTGAACTCTTCTTTCCAGCATAGGGATGAGACGAAAATCTGGTATCAGAGAATCGGAAGTCTTTCACACTGGCACATTATAATGTTAAAGTAATTTCTGGGTCAGACCAAAAATCTCACTTAATGTATTGTCTCTGATAATTGACAATGAAGATACTTAGGGAAGAGTATAAAAACAGGGCAAACATATGTGTTACTTTCCCTGTCATTTCTCCAAACTCTCCATTATTTATGAGCTGTACATGGTTTCTGTGTAAGTATCAGTAGATTGCTTTTTCATGAACTTGTCCAGACTCTCACTGAATGAAAGTTTTAGCAGCTACATTATGCTCTGGTAGTTTCATAACTGTTTCTTATCTCCTTGGGTTTTGGGGGGGTTTTTTCTTCATTGTTTAGGGATATTTTCTATGTTGGGTTTTTTGTTGTTTTGGGGTTTTTTTGTTTTGTTGTTGTTGTTATCGTTACTATTCTTGTGGTTTATTTTAAGCCTGTCTTGCTAATTTCGTGCAATTTTTCCTAGCTCTGGTATTGGTATAAAAGTTACAGATGCAGGTCAGCTGTCATCCTTTTTGAACACTGTGCAAACTGGAGGTTGCAGAAGGAAAAAAAACCACTGTTTTGAACTTGTAGAATGTGAGTGACCTAGAAAATAACTAGGTTGAAGGGAGAGTAAACAGTCCTCAAATTCAGAGTTGCCCATTTAGGCACTTTGGGTAGTTTTGCCTTGTGAGCAGAATTCTTCTCAGTCCCTGAACTGCCCTTCAGTCGTTGAAAAGTGAAGCATGGGCTCTGGTTTGTTGTGAATGATAGGAAAATTTTGCAAGTTTATATTCTTCAGGCTGATATTTTGAACTGACATTGGATGGCACTACCAAAAGCAAATGATAAAAACCCCGCAATATTGATGACTGATAAATAGTAAGTCCAATACATGCACAACTGCATTGTATATTTGTTTGGGTTTTCTTGATGTGTTGTCAAGCAGTAGCACCTTTAGTCGACTTGGCTTGTTCTCCCCAGCCAGGAAACGTGTCTGGTTCACTTTTGGAGCACAGTTCTTTCCGGGTGGCTGGAGAGGGCAGTGCTGCTGTCTGACAGGGCAGGTCATGGTCACTGTGGCTGCTGCTCTTCCACTGCTCTAAAAAAGAACAAGCAGCACAGTTTAAAAAGTTACACAAAGTTTACAGGAATACAACAAACCTGTTCTTCACCTGTATTTTCAGAGTTTTGTAATTTACGAATAATCCCTTTCTGAGCAGCTGTACTAAATTTTTGGCTTGGAGTGCGTGTCTTGCAAAATGTAAAAATGAAGATATCATTGGGGTGAGAAGTAGATCTTACCTATTTTCGAATCCAGAAGAGAATGCAAATAGAAAGTGTATTGGGTTTGCCATGTAGTCAGAGGCATTAAGCAATAGATGAAATTTTTTACTGCAGTCAAATATTCAATACTCTGATTGTCACTTTGATATCATTCTCTTCTGATTCAAGAATTTTAAGTCTTTCATGCAGACAGCACTCAATAACAACAGAACCTATTCATTGCATGAGTTTATTGTTAATGTAGTCAAGGAATGAAAAAAGCATAATCTAGCACTTAACTCACTGGAAAAAATGTTTTGAAACAAAAAATTAGTTATTAACAGTACAGAACAATTCATGTTGAAATAAACCGTAAATTATCACTTAACTTCCTCAGTGGAATGGTCCTTATTAAAGAGGCTTTTCTCTGCAGTATTTTGTTAATATGGATCTGGGGGAATAACCCATGTACAGAAGAGTGAATGTTTTCTAAATTATACGCCCTATGTATCATATCATTATATACTATTGATAGTGTAATTTCATTGGCATAAACTTTTAAACTTCATAATTTCTTCTATTTTCATGCTACAGTAGAAAAAATAAGCCTAGACTTGTGGCATACTATGGTAGTTATTTACATAATAAAATAAGTGCTTAGGGAAGGAAGTCTGTTGAAAACTTCTAATCACTCTTAGTGTTTTGGAAGTTCTAGACTCTAGCTGTTAAAATAAAGGTCACTCCTTTGTGGGTATATGAAAAAAGATTGGTAAATTTGTTCTGTAATGAAGACTAAGTGTGTCTCAGGTTTCAGAATATGGATAAAAATTAATCTTTATGGAAAAAGCTTTGACTGCCTGTGACAGGGAGATTATACAGACAGTTTATTCCTTTGGTTGCTCTCAAACAAGTAGTAGCGCTCTCTCGATTACTGAAATAGGAAACATAAAGGAACTATCTTTCAGTCTTGTTCCAGTCCAACTGCCTACTTCTGTCATGGATTTCAATGCCAGAGCATTTGGGAAGGCTGAAATGTTGATGAGGTTAAACAGATTTTGGCATTTCTGGAGACTACACCAACTGGTTGCTTTCATTTGGTGCAGAAATTACTGTGTTAAAACCTGTGGCCTGCGCAATACAGAAAGTCCTAATCCATTATCATCCCAATATCTTTTCTATGCCCACTGGAATAAAATGAGCAAATAACAGAGGGTTACTTTATGTATGTGTGTTTTTTAATCCTAGGTCTGGTGCCCAATGTCACCTGAATTTTACAGAGAATATGTAGCTATCAAAACAAAGAAAAGGATACTGCTGTACACTATGAACCCAAATAAATTCCGAGCCTGCCAGTTCTTGATTAAGTTTCATGAGCGACGGAATGATAAAATCATCGTATTTGCTGACAATGTGTTTGCACTGAAGGAATATGCAGTCAGACTTGGAAAGTAAGTGTTCACAACCAATGATGGCACTGTTGTTTTTCCCCTTCTGTGAAAATTTCCTTGCAATCTCATAGCTTTCAGTAGTCTTTGATATTTCTTGTGTTGCTCTGATTCCAATCCTCCTGTATAAAAAAGAGCTCAGGAGGGTATTTTAGGATGGATCTTACTGGCACCGCAATATTATTTCTGTGTAGAACAGTTTGAAAAGAATCTCTGTTTAGCACTTGTTTCAGAGGAGTATATATATAATACATCCAGTATTTCTGTGAAGGACAGTATTTCTCCATCTATTACTATTTTGTTGTTATCATCATCATCATCCAGTTGAAAAAAGGAGGGGCTTCTAAAAATATCACTAGAACTGTGTTCTGTAATGGATGGTAGCTTCCACTGTCTCTGAAATATAGGTTTGTAAATATGCACACACTGGATCTTTGAAGATCTTTTGGCACCCACAGCCTTCCTCTTGAGGTCATCAAAAGGTCTCAACCCTGTCAAAAAAAACTAAGACAAGGTTTTTGGGGATCTGTGCTGTACCAGTGCACTGCCTAGAACTGCTGTAATTGTTTAATAAACAAAAGGAAGATATTTCTCCCAAGAGCTCCTGGCTACCGTAAATGCCTGTAAAGAGAGTGCAGTTATGGAAGGTTGTACAAATAGAGTTTAATGAGGGGTCAGCATCAGTGTTTGTAGGGTTTGGGTAGGGATGATCAGGGAGGGTTTGCCAGGATCAGGCACAGTGATTATGGGGGAAAATAAGCATAGAAGTTGGCCTCATGTTTTTTTTGACAAGCCCAAATAATGTCTTGTTTGCTGGAAGCTGTGGGGCATTTGGATGGTGTATGATTTAATGTCTAGGAATTTCAGCAGTACTCCTTAGCAAAACACAAACAAGTCTTACACTTTCGGAATTCCAATTTCCAACTTCCAAAATTCCTGAGTGTAGTTTAAGAGCCATGTTGTGCTGGCATGCTGTGACATCAAACAGCAAGCCGAGCTAATGGTGCTGGATGAATTCCAACACCCGTGGTCTCTTTCATCATTTTTTTAATCTGTCTGGACAGAGATTAGCAGTAATGACGCCTCTGGAATGTCCTTAGCAGTGTTCAGTGCACCACAGACAAAGCCTTTAGCAAAGGACATGCTGGGAGGGGTGGTGCTACATAGCACAGCAGTTGTAAGTGGGGTAGATGCAGCAGAAGCGTGGCGGGCAAACCAGTTGAAGAAATAGTAGTTGCTCCCTTTTGGTGTTCTTGAGCGAATTCTCTGTTTCTTCCATCATTCGTGGAGCTCCAGGTTAACTGGCTGTCAGTGTTACCAATAGAGGAGGCTTGCAGTGCTGGATGAAGGTGAGGGAGTCTTTGTTTTAACCAGCGATATTTGTATCATAGTTTGCTGTGAGCAGCTCAAAGGGAACTGTTGTTTTGAGGGGGCAGGAATTACAGGTGTGCTGAGGAGAGCAGCCCAGAGGGTAGGGGTAAGTTTTAGTCAGCTGCCATTCGTGTATGTGCAATATCAAATGTTAAATGAAAAATTTGAGCTTAGTTCCTTGTGTTAGAAATAGTGTATGGAAATGTGAACAAAACAGAAACTGTAGAACTTGATCCTTGTTGTTTGGAAATGCCTGTTAGCCAGCATTTGGAAAAGTAGTGCAACAGATGACAAAGCAGTGTGCTGTCCTGCATACCTGATTTTTTTGGCGGGGGGGGACTTCGCTGTTTCTAGCTTTTTGTTTTTTTCAGCTCTGCTCTCAAAACAGCCAGACCCTGGGGAATTCAGGGTAGTCCAAGTTACTCCTGAAGCCTATGGGTGATTGAGAGTTTGTGTGAGCCTTCAGGATTGAGATACTAAATATTCCATGTGATTCACTGTCAAATGTTAGAAACCTTAGGTGGCATGCCACTGTGAGCTGCTTATGGAATGTTTGGGACCTTGTTCTCAGGCCCAGAAGGTATTAGAAGGGGCAAGAGGTTAGCTTTGAAAGCAACAATAATTTTCCCAGAACAACATCCAGCAGCCAGTTTATGACACTCAGTGTGTCCTTGATAAAGAAGCCTGGATTTTCAAGTGTTTAAATAGGAAGCAAAGGTTGCAGCTGTCACTGTGCTAACTCAGTACATTTGAGGAAAAAAAATCTTTATTTTAACAGCTGCCTTCAGTCCTTGATGTCGGCTTAGCAAATGTATTCGATCTGTTTATATGCAGCTTCATTGGTGCTTGTAATTGCAAAACATTTGTGACAAAACTTATTTCTGGCTGACTGGATTGCTGCAGAGGGTTCTACAAACCACTGGGCAGCTGCCATGAAGAGCCAAACGAGTTAAAAGTAAATTGAAAACTGTACCAAAATATTTTGGGTTTGAATCTGTCCAAACGTATACTGTTCTCCCTGCCATGGTTCCTCATAAAAGATGAGTGAGAAATCTTGAATTTATTTCATTTGCATATGTTTTGTTCTTTTCAGACCCTATATCTATGGCCCTACTGCACAAGGGGAAAGAATGCAAATTCTACAGAACTTCAAGCACAATCCAAAAATCAACACTATTTTCATTTCCAAGGTAAGTGATAACATTCCTCGTACCTGTTTTCAGAGTCAATTTTATTTAAGTTACACATGCATGGTGTGCATTTAACATTTTCATATTGCAGCTCCCAAGGAAAGGTGTGCTCTCTATATATTGTTTATCAGTGATATGTGAAGTTAAGATCCTGCTCAGAGGCTGTTGCTCTGTTATAGGTGGGTGACACGTCCTTCGATCTGCCCGAAGCCAATGTTCTCATCCAGATTTCATCCCATGGTGGGTCACGAAGGCAGGAGGCTCAAAGGCTGGGGCGAGTGCTGAGAGCCAAAAAAGGTAAAGGAAGTGATGGTTGGGCTCTGGGCCTTGGATCATGATATCCTAGAGCAGCAGAGACACTGGATGTTCATGGTGTTTCATTATATCCTCCTTGGATTATGTTTTAGTCAAAGGGAGTATGCTGATATACCAATGAATGAAAATGAAGCATCTTCTGTGTCAGTAAAGCATAGTGATGGGAAAACTTCCAAAGGAAAAAAGAAAGCTGAAAGAAAATAAAGTTTTTTTTTCTTTGGCCGTTCTTTCACTTTTCATTCCTTGATAATTTCCTCGAAATGAAATAATTTTCCGAGAATCATGGTATTACTCTAAAAAGCAACCCTCTGGAAAGCACGTTTTTGATACGGCAGATTACTTGCTTGTAAAAATTGCATTTGGTTTTTGATCAGCATGTTTTTGCAAAACATGCCAAGGAGTTTTTTTGTTTAGAAAAATGATTCTTAAACTGCTTTCCACTCACACTTAAGCTCTGCACACAATGATTTTATGTGCAGTTTGTGCTTGTTACAGGTGAGGCTTTGTTTGAAAATGCATACAAAACACATGTTACTGAATTAACGAAGTCTTAATGAAACCCTGGGTTTTAAAAGAGTGTTGAGGGAATAGACCATAAGGACTGTAAGTAAAAAAAAAATAAATGCTAAGCAGCCTGGTATATCCTGGACTTCAGATAGCCCTATGAATTCTTAGCTAAGTATCTTTGTGTTACTTTTTTTAATAGAAAAACACTGGAAACTTTGGTTTATATGGGTAAAACTTTCCCTTTGTCTCTTTTTATTAAGCTTTTTTGATATGCATTGCTTTTGGTTGCTTCCTTACATAATAGACTTAAAAATAATTTTTATCTTTCACTTTGCAGAATAATGAAGCAGGTTCTTTTTAGAGCACCTGTATGATTGTGTTAGTCTGCATTTCCTTTTCTTTTTTTTCTTTTTTGCTTATTCTCAATGATTAAGAACAAGAGTAGGAGTTCCTATGCTGTGTCAATCAGTTTGTGCAAGGTCTGGGTGCAGCTAAACTTTGCAAATAGTTTTTGTGGGGACAACTTATTTAAACACCGTTTTCAGTATTTATTCCTTTTTTGTTCTTTGTTCCATTGTTCCAAGTGGAACTAATCACTGAATGATTTTGTCTCCTAGGCATGGTTGCAGAGGAATACAATGCCTTTTTTTATTCTCTTGTATCCCAAGACACTCAGGAAATGGCATACTCAACAAAACGGCAACGGTTCCTTGTAGATCAAGGTTACAGCTTCAAGGTAATTTGGCCCTGCCACTTGCTTGGGGCCTAAGAATGTAATTTTCATATTCATTCATGTTAGTATTCGATCAAATGTTTGAGAATTCTAGTTGTGGAATGCATTAACAGAGATTTTTCACGCAAGAGAGAACTGTTCCAGTGTTGTTTTTTCATCTGTGAGGGCAGATACAAGTAGCTCAGTACAGCTCCTAGGAAGGTAAGGGTAGCTTCCAACCAGGCACCTGCTGGAGTGAAGCACGAGTCCCTCTCATGGTTGGTTGATGTTTTTGCTGTTCAGTCGTCCATCTGTACAGGACTCCCCATTACACATTATCCTACTGGCTGTGCAGTGTTGTTGGGTGTTCTTGTCCTAATAGCCAACAGCAATTTAGACAACCTACAAAACTTCAGAAGTCACAAATAATTTTCAAAGAGCCTCAGACCGGATTTCACTATGGGGAGAAAATCTTTTTCCTAATGGCTAAAGAGAAGACAATAGGCAGGACTCATCCATCCTACATTCACACGTCTGACTCTGGGAATCCTGAGTTAGGTGACTGAAGTGTCTAGCAACCCATTCCTAAAGAATTACCTTCCAGGGATCTTTCTCCACATGCTAGTCTTGTGCACCATTTCCACAGTGCTTCAGAGGCTGCAGTAGTACAGAAGGCCAGTCAGGATGCAGAGATGTTGACAGAGTGGCTCTGTGTTCACAGAAACTGTTTAGCTGATTGTGGTTTATGGACTGTGCTTATTTAGCTTCCACCATCAGTTTGGCCTTCCTCTCTTAATTTTCTTGGCATGGAATGAAATTTTTGTCCAAAATCGCTGGGTTGAATGTTAATTGATTTAAAAATGACAGGCAAAGACTTACTGCACAGTAGAAATCTTCTTACCTACAACTCAGAGATAATCCTCCAAATAGAGCACATTTTCAGTGTTGACAGTGTAACAGAGCCATGACTTGATAGTCAGAAATTTCCCCTAAAGTCCCTTTTGTGAAAGACTGTGTCTATGTCATTCCCAGCAGATGTCTGCCTTCTTATTCTTCCAAATATGGAGATTCTACCTCTTCTTTAGGTAATTATTTCAGTGCTGATGTCCTCTCCTTCAGAATTTTTGTTCCTAAATTACTAAAAATTCGTTACTCCTTTAAAAGGGTAACAGTTTTCACTTTTTCTTTAGGACTTAGTTTTTCTTGCCATGTCTCAATAGCTCCATTGTCTGCATTTCATCAAAAAGAGCACTAGAGTAATATTTTTTTGCTAAATAACATATTTTGTCTTTGCTTCTTAAATATCAGCCTTATCAACACAATTTACTGCTCAAAGTTGACTGCTAGCAGGGCTTTTTTTTTTTAGCCAAACAGTTTCATTACTCCCTGTATTGTGTTTTTATTTAGAGGCTGAATGTAGTATATACTTAATTTTAAACCCAAAGCAGAAGAACTCTGTATATCAAAGAACTGGGGTTAACCTTAAGTGTGGCATTTGTTGGACAGCTTAAAAAATGGTGCAGTGGGAATTCTTTCCATTCTGTGAATCATGTTAGCACTGTTTTGCAACCAGAACTGGAAACAGGCTAATTCAGTTTAAAATTGATTTTTTGACGCCTTCTGGTTTATTTTTGAGGATATGATTACATATCCTTCTAAATAAACAAGAAGGATGTGTTCCTTTAGCCATGTGGTAGCACAGATTGCTTTCATGAATGGATTCTTAAACCTCGGACATTTCTCAGGAAGGCATCAAATCAGAGCTTCCTGTTAACAGCAGCCCATGGCACTGGTTATTTGTTCTAGCGGTTCCCTACCCTATTTTTTAAAAACAGCACTTTGCAGCTAATGTGGATTTGTTTTACCTTAAAGTGTATTTATGTTTTTTAACCAGTCTGTGTGATCAGATCCAGCCCAGACTGCTGAGGTAATTAGTTTCTAATTGTATTGACTCAAGAGGTAAGCAGAAAAGATGAGGGGGGGAAACACTAGATAATCAATGGCCGAATTAGAATGCCTTTTTCACAACCTTGTCAGGCTGGAAACAGTGGGAAAACTGATTGTTATATATAAACATGTGTTTACAGAATACATTTAACTGCAGGAAAAATTCTTGTGAAATTTTCAAAATGCCTCTAGTTAAGAAAGCAAGCTGTCTTTGTAAAGCTCTATAACAGAAGCTTGAGAGCTTTTCAATTCTTCAGAAAAAGTTTTTCAGCTAATGGAGTCCATGGCACTGCATTGCCAGCAGATGGCACGTGCCTTGCACCGGTGGTTTTCAGATGAGTTACTAGGAATTTCAAGGAGAACAAACCAAATTACTTGCTGTCTGAATACACAAAGGGTGGAGTCATTTTGCTCTGCTGCTCATGCTCTCTTGCAGGTTGCTGCACTGTCTCTTGGCAACTGATTGTACATCTCAATTTGTTAGGGTTTTTCCCCCCATATTCCTGAATGTTTAGTGCTAAAATTCTCAGTCTCTGCAAAGCTCGTGGATTATTTTTGTTAAAGTCCTAGTTCTCAAACCAGACAAATCTGGAGCCCACAGCATGATGCTGACCTTGCAGTGAGTTGAATATGCCTCTGAAATACATGTGCTTTGTTTAACTGACATCCTTTGCCCAGAGCTTTTCTTTTTAATTTTCTTTTTTCTTCCCCCAAAGGTTTGTATTTTTCATTTCCAGATATATGTATATATATGTACACCACTGAGTAGGATTTTATATGTATCTGTACTATCTGTAGTGTTAAGCTGTTCAGACCATTAATAAAAGTTGAAGGCGGTTCCAACAGGATATGGAGTCAGAAATCCCTGTCTTGGTTTTGAATAGCTAACAGTGAGGAGCTAGAAGCCCTCACCTTGTACTGTGCCCTGTTTCTTAGGTAATAACAAAGCTGGCAGGCATGGAGGAAGAAGAACTTTCATTTTCAACCAAAGAGGAACAGCAGCAGCTTCTCCAGAAAGTCCTGCAAGCATCTGACCTGGATGCTGAGGAGGAAGTAGTTGCTGGAGAATATGGTTCAAAGTCAGCTCAGGTAATGAATTCTCTGAAAAGGATGTCCACAGATGGGACAGAACTGCACCATTTAATTTCTGTCCAATTCTCTGTGTGACATGTGTCATTGATGACCTCGTATCTTTGTGAAACATTAGAGAACAGATTTATTTTTTAAGCTGCATTAGCATTTAGCTATTGGAATAATTCACTTTTTAAGCACTAGGAAGAAATTAGATACGGAATTCATGTCCTCCATCATATTTAAAGGAGAAGATGACACATCTATTGTACAGATCTTAAGTATATCTCCTAAGTCACATGCAATGAAAATATTTTTAAAAATTTTAGGATACAAATATGTCACAGCATATACTTTTTTTGTGTGTGTAGCACTATGCTCCTTGAATCATGCCCTCCTTTCCTCATGCCCAGAGAGCAGAAGCATAAGGGCTACTTTTGTTCAAGAGAAGAACTTGGAAGGCTTCTTGGCATTAGGGTCACTCAACGGGCAGTATAAAATCTAAGCCAGTCAGTAGGTTAGAGCTGGTCTGTCTGATCACACACTAAGCATGTGCTTATTCCCATGTACCTGCAGGTGTCCCGTCGAACAGGCACAATGAGCTCGATGTCTGGAGCAGATGACACTGTTTACATGGAATACCACTCCTCACGGAGTAAGGCGTCTGCAAATAAACACATCCACCCGCTGTTCAAACGCTTCCGGAAGTGATGCCCTCCACGTGTATGTTTTGTTAAAACTGTGGATCCATGTATCTGCTTCCTTAACTTAAAAGACAGAATTGAAATTTCTGACAGGTCCTTTAAAAGACTTTTTGTATATGCAGCTGTATAGCCACATATTTACACAGCAGTGTATGTGCTCTCATGGGTGAATGTGAAAGGAAAGAAGGAGCTAAATCTTACCACAGGAAGGATCCAGTGACTGGATCCTGGTTATACCTGTCTGGTTTTCAGGGTAATTAATAGATTTTATTTTTATCAGCTGAAGACCCTTTTTCAGAAGAATTCTGGAAAGGTTTTGTAAATGAAGTTTGTACTGATGTTTGGAATATTATTTATCTGATTATTGTGTTTGCTCAACAAAATACTGTTTTTTTAAATGCTTAAATAAAAATCATACATTGAGCTGAACAAATCCTGGAAGGAGCACTTTATGTAATATTTTTAAACTGGGAGCTAATTTATACTTACAACTTAAACTGTCTTAAAATTCTAACAAATTGGTCAGAAATATTTTGAAGTTGGAAGACAAGAAAGAGACACTGTTTCCAAAGTAAACTCAAGGAAAGCATTAGTAAATACAAATAAAGTGTGTGCTCTGTTTTCCTCATCTTCTTGTACTGTTGAGAAGTTGCTAAAATAAAAGCTGTTTCCCTTGTCATTTGTATTCTGTTTATTAGCCATGCAATAAAACCATCATAACTGCTGAACAGTGCAGTGTCACCACAGAAGTTGTTACTGAATCAAGAAGTGTTTTGACTTCTAACAAGGGAAGTTGGAAGAATGTGTGAAGGAAGGATTCCTGAGTTTGGGGGTTTTTTTAATGAAAACTGCAATATAATTCCAGAAAATTAGGGGAGAAATGGTTTTGGTTTGTGCCCAAAGAAGCTTTTTAAATAACATCTGCTCAATACTGTAACAGTTACACTACTTGCTATTGTATTAGGAGGTGGGGTTTTTGTGCTGATAGTAGAGCTTTAGGAGCCACCTATGAAAGAACATTAATCTTGATGTGTTGGTTCAAAGTAGATTAGTATAAATCTTTACCATACTGCAAGTAGCATGTATGGTAGGTACAGCTATCCTGGCTATATGACAAATGTGCTTCAGAAAAACACTGATTCTGTTTCTTATTAGCATGAATTCACAAATCGAGAGTATGGAAATATTGGAAGAGGAATTCAGAACAAATGGTGCTTGTTTTCAGTCTGAGAATCAGGTAATTTTGAAATGGGGACTGAATTGCTTCAGTTTAAACTCTGGGCTTGGAGCCCTACCCTGTGACACGTTCTTGTTCTTGTGCTGTCTTGTGCCTCACAAACTGGAACCAGCCAGTGCTTGAGTGGCTTATAGGGAAGAGATGAATGTGCAGTATTGTGTTGCTGATTTCCTTTCCACAGATTAAAGCATTATTTACTTCTGATAGTAGTTTGGACCAGCTCTGGTAGCAAAATGATAATGTAGTGTAATGGGAGGGGCCTGTGACAGTTAGCTGAGATAAATTCAGGCAGTGTCCCTCTGCATAATTCTTTCTTAACACACTTTATGAGTTGCTTTGGGACTATTCTGCACTCTTCATACCCTTGGAAAAAGATAACTTAGTGTTGTACACCATAAGAATCACAGGGCAAGGATCTAAACCTATGAGAAGTCTACAAGTAGAGCTGAATTCTTTACAGTTGGTTCATGGGGATTTTTTTTAAGTGCTATCAACACCTGGCACTGGTAGCTTTTTCTGATTTAAGTATCTTCATATTTAATTAGTATTTCACACGTTAAGTTCAATTTTTTTCCCCTTTTCAGGAAAAAGCATGGGAATTTTAGAAAGCATTTAAAATTCCAAGGGAGTAACTTCACAACTTGAAAAGATCTTTCAGAAGACGGGTTTGAGGACAGTCAGAAATGGAAAATATCGTTACTAACTATGGCTTTTTTTTGTGAAGAGGCATTTTAAACTACACTGAAAATTTTTGCTTACATTTCTGACGTTTTGGCTCTTCTTCAGCTTTTCTTCCTTACAAATGTTCTGAAGAGCCTGTCTGTATAGTCTTAACTGAGGTTGTTACTTAGGCAAAGTTAAATGCCTCTGATCAAATCTCTTTTACTTCCATAAATTGTATTTGTAGGTGATTTATACTTGTAGCTATTTAAACAGTTATGTAAAACTACAATATTTATTATACTGGATATCACAAAATGATATTCAAATAATTACAAGCCAGATATAACCAAGACTGTTAAAAGGTGAGAATAACTCTAAAAAAAACAGAATTCCTGGTAAGATGATAATGTAGCCATTGACTCTGAATACCAATGTTATTGACACAAAGAGCTTCAACTGAACTTTGTCAGAATTGAAGCAAAGAGGAGGGCAAGTTTAAATTGGGTTTAGAAATAATTAAACGAAGGTAACAAAGTACAATTAATCAGACCATTGGGGGTCTAGGCTGAGAGAACAGCATGACACTGGATTTGAAGACAAATTATCCAAAAATAATACATAATCTGAATAGCCGAGTTTAGTTTATACTGTGATCCCATTAGATAACAAAAGTTAACTAAAACTGAAGCATGTCTGCTGTGAAGGGGCATGTGCTCCGACTTGTTTGAAATAACAAAAGACACAACTGACTTGTTACATAAAAAAATATTTTCAGACTCCAATGACCAACAGGCTGTGACAAATGTCATTGTTTATATTTTAAAAACTGTGAGTGTGTTTCCGGTGCAGTGTTAAGACATCTGATAAATGTATAAGCTGGAAGGTTGTAGAAGTAGGAGAAATATTTATCTTTCAAGTCACATGAACACGCAAACAAACAGAAATCTAACAATAAGTAAACCACCTGGAACACTGAGTGCCAGTGGGGTTAAACAACACAGTCCCTAAACTGGGACTACTGCCACCTTCAGAAATTCCTCTTAGGGGGAAAGCAGGTAGTGTTCTGGTGAAGTGCTTAATGGACAAAACCTCTGCAACTTTTTCAAGTATCTTGGATAGAAACACTCTGTCCTACAATAATTTTGATGGAAAAGAGATAACTTTGGGAAAACAGTGAAGAATTCCAAATATGGAACTAACTGGAAAAAGATACACCCGGAGAAAGCTGCAATAGTTGCAAAACTGTAGCCTTTACAACATAATGTATCTAAGTTTATCTCACTAGCATATTAATTCAATTAGATTCTTTACACTATCCTAATGGTGTATGAAATAATAATAATAATAATAAAATCTACCATAATTATAGCTGCGAGCAGGAGTTTTTAGGAAGAGTTCATATATTCCCTCCAGCAACCTAGAAATTACAATATGAATATAATTTTAAAATCTGTGTAACGGTGTCTCTCAAAGCATCCTTAGACCGATATTAAAGAAACAACGTAGCTACACCACATGGAAACGTAAGAAGGAAAACTTCAGAGGTAACCTAGACTGTGATACACTCTGATGTGCCTGCCAGAAGTCCTTACGAAAGTTCTTAGAAAGTTCCATGATAGCAATTACATACTGCAATACCTTGGCTGTCTATCTGAGACATCCCAAAAATATCTGAGGTACCCAGGCTACCTGAAAAAGTAACCAGAAATCTGTAGCTATGAACTAAGTCCATTATTTTATGTTTCTCTCTCTGATGTGCACCCTTTTTAACAAAAGATGTACAGATCTGTAGGCTGTTGTCATGGTCCTCATAGTCCTCTTTTCCAAATGAAATAAGTTTCTTAACCTCCTGCTTATACAATTTTTTTAACCTTCTCATTTCCCTCCTCGTGTTGCTCTTCTCTGGACCCTTTCAAGTTTCAAAGACATTATGTCTTTCATTTCAAAGACATTATGTTAGCTTAAGGCAGCATGTACTTTAGCAGATTTTAAGACTTTACCATCTACCTTTTATTCTTGTAATATTTACACTTGCATTTATAAAGACTGATGCGACTAACTTATCAGTTATTTATTTCAGTGGAGTTATCAGTGGCAAGAGTAAGCATATGCATGGATCTTAATTGGATTGCAGCCTCAAAAATATAAATGAAGATAAATAAGGAAAACAAAACCTATTAACTTTGAAGTTTATTAGACTTCCTTTTCCAGCAGTTTATTCATAAATAAGTTTTGAAAATGTGGATTTTACTTGAGACTTTCTTTTTCCCCTCAAGTTTTACCTGAGCTTCTGATTAATTTAAAAAACAAGGTGGGCTCTTCTACATAATTTCTGAAACTAATCAACATTTTACAGATTATCACTAGTACATTTGGAATTACACAGAAATACACACAAAACAACACAAAAATATTTGAAACTGTGCAGACTCCTACAAAGTTAACACAAGCTGCTTATGGATTATATCACATCCAAAAGATAGATCATTACGCAATACAAATAACATCCCTGCATACTATAGTTTACAGGACCTGTTTGTAAGGTTACTGTGTAAAACCATTGCTACTCATATGTGGATACACATGTTTTCCATATGTGTTATGGGATGATGAACGGTTCTAAGAGAATTTCTTGCAGAAAATACCCTATTTTCTAACATACAGGGATGAATTAATGCCCCAGAAAAAAATAGACCTAAACCCACCTTTTTAATGTAGGAGAAAGATGGGATGAGCTTTTTCCAAACTAATCAGGGAAAAAGGGAAAAACTGAACTTTGGCTGCATGTATAATGGATAAATTTATCTGTTTTGAATTATACAAAATAATAGGTTCGTTCTATTCAAGTCTCATCCCAGACCCACCCCCCTTTTCCAGCCCTAGGGGAGGGAGCGTTAACTAATGGTCTGTGTAAACTGATGCTCATGCAGTAAGAGTTTGGAGAACTGCTGCTTGTACAAGTTAAAGCAGGCACTGAAGAAAGACCAACCAAAAAAAAAACCACCAGCTTCAGGAGCAAAGTTGACCCTTCTGAAATTAAGAGACCATGTCTTTCTCCATCAGAGTTTTGACGATGAAATGTAAGCAGACGATTGAATCCGAGAGGATTTACTTTTACCAGGCGCTTTTTGCCAGCAGCAGGCTTCCCGGGCTGCCCAGGCTGTGCAGCAGCCTGGCGGTGCGGAGCAGCCCGCGCGAAGAGGCGGCAAACAAAGGCGAGGCGAGTGGAGCGGAGCTGCTGGAGCCCCCCCAGCGCCGCCTGGGCAGAGTGAAGAGCCTGCACGAAATGCCCGGACCCAACACCCTCTCCAACCTCTACGAGTTCTTCTGGAAGGACGGCTTCGGCCGCATTCATGAAATCCAGGTACAGCTCACTCGCCTACTTAACGCTTTAATCACGCCAGGGTTACTTAAAACCTTTACTTTTCTCACCGGGTCAATCACCGCGCTCGCAGCACCGCTGCTGGGTATCGCCGCGCCGCCTTGGCGCTGGTGAGAGCCGGGATTCAGGGGATCCCCCATCCCGTTTCCCGCAGCACTAGAGAGTTTGGCAGTTTTATTTCACCGGGGATACCACGCTGCCCTGGCCCCCCGTGCCCCGATGCCTCCAGCTCCGCAACCCCCGGGCTTTGTGCACGTTGCGAACCGCTGGGGCGGCGCCTCGGGCTGAGAGGAAAAAATAATCACGAAAAAAAAAAAAAAAAGGCAATTTTTTTTAACAAGGCTGTTTCACTAACTTGCAGAGGGCTTATTTTTGGCGGGCAGGGCTGGGAAGCGTGGGCTTCCCTGGAATTTCGTACCGCAGCGCCCAGCCGTGCGGTGAGGCTGTGTCGGTACCCGGGGTCCTGCCACGGCCGGGACGCTGCGAGGGGGCGGCCGGCCCGGCGCTGCTCCGCTGCGTTCAGAAACCATTTTGTCTCTCCTACTCCAGCCTCCCATTACATAAAGACGCTTCGCCCATGCAGGTCCCCCGAGGGGGCCGTACTTGCGCCTGGCCCCGCTGCCGTCCCTTCGGCTGGAGGCGGGCGGTTTGAAACC
>VYXB01005616.1:99127-136613 GCA_013397135.1 Pachyramphus minor
AGGGGAGGGGAGGGGAGGAGGGAGTGCAGAGAGCGGCGCCTGTCACCTGGAGGGTGGGAGAAGGTCAAACGAACCAGAGCCAGGTGAGAGTGAGAAGTGTCCCCTGGTTTGGGTACCTCCTCTGCTGTGGTGTCACACAGATCACGGCGTGTCCTCTTCCCCGGTGGCACCTGGCGAGGGTGGGTGAGGCACCGTCATCCCTGCGGGGCACTGCTGGAGCTGGGTGGACGAGGGCCCCCCTTCCCAGCGCCTCAGGGATGCTGGCATGGGCAACACTCTTACCATAAGCCTGTAGCTATCCAGAGATGAATTCTTTTGGTTGCTTGGCCAAACATGTGGGTTTCATTCCTAAAAAGTCACAGTGCATCTCCAGGGGCCCTTTCCCCATGCAGTCCAAGCGATTCTAAAAGAAACACTTGTGTGTGAAAGAGTAAAGCTGTGGTTTTCACTCTTTTGCAGCTGTGGATCTGTAGTGCTTTCCACTGGCAGTACAGATTTCTCTGGGAATATCTCAGATGTGGCACCTATTATTCTGCTTTTCTTAGTGACCTTTCCCAAATTGCTAGAAAGAGATTCAGAGTCAGCTGGAAGAGGTACACTGCCTGAAAATTGCTGAAATTTAAGAAAAAAACAAACCAACCAACCAAACAAACAAAAGATAAAGGAGAGAGAGAAAGGGAAATAAAAACAGAAAAGGAAAACAAAAGAAAAAAGAACTTAAATGGTTTGAGAATCAAAACTGGAAAGTTAAGATTTACAAAGGGCCTGAAAGCACCAGAAAGAGGAAGGAAACAGCAAAAAAACCCCAGAAGCTGCTTGTTTTTGCCCAACTTTGTTGTATTTACCATTTTGATTTTTAAGAAGAAATTTAGGGCTCCTGGGTGTATGCTGTGTTTGATGGTAGCCAAACTAGATTGCTAATGATGAATTGCTCCGCTTGATTGCTTGCTAACCAAGATGCATGCCAATAAAACTTCAGGACATCTGAAGCTTTTGTTTCATTCTATTTCTTTTTTTTCCTCTACATCTGTGGTGGTGTACAGAATTTGAGAGGCACTCACCATGGTCTCATAACACTAAAAAAAAAAGCTACCATTGGTTTCAAGTTCTTTAACTCTTAAAACAGTGAATGTTATTAAAAATATTAAAAGGAATGTAAGACAACCTAAATAGTATATGCTTTTCATTACTACTAGCTGATACGTCTGTTTTCTTCTTTAATGAATATTATTCACAAAAAGGAAAGTGTGAGGAATTAAAAGGATAAGTTGCAATATAATACTAGTTTTTATTCTGTTTAAAGTCCCAAAAATCACAGGATACCCTGTTTGCATACATGCAGAATGCATTAAGCGGATTAATAACAGTCTGTTAAATTTAACAATACAGTGAACATCAGGAATGAATTAATCTGAAACCTTTTGGTAACCAACACAGCTACTTGGACGATGGCCTTTGGCACACACACATATTTTTGCCCTATATGCAGAAGGGGTGGGGAAGTTGGGTACTTTTTCACAAAGGAGGCTCTGTTCTCAGTAACATGATTCCAGTTAGTCTTGGCCAAAGTAGTAATGCCTACAGCAGTTATGACAAAGGGAAAGTATTTTTAATTTGATGTAGTTAGATCTCTTTTGTCTTATCAGTGCTATGCAAGTGTAAAGAAAAGAAAGGTGAGAAGGGAGGGATTTGGGTTCTGGCAGTTTTAATTTATGATGTGTGAAAGGATGACTGGTGTGAGATTGCTATGTGAGGCACTAGAGTGTAATATTTTTAAGGTTTGGAACAAGGGAAAATAAAACCCATGTTGTGAAAGAAAATACAAAAGAGAAATCCTGAGCATTTCATTATACATGAAGTTGATAGAACGGAGTTCAGTCTATTGAAAGTAAGAGATGTTCTAATACTTTGTCCCTATCTGTTTCTAGTTTAAAAGTAGTATTTAATTTATTTGGTTGGATAGCTTCACACTTGATTTATTTACTGTTGAAATTTATTGTCCCATGTAAACCTTATCATCAATGGAAAAAAAAAATTGCTCCATAAATAACAAAATTTTTTGAACTTGCTTTTCTATGACTGCTGACCTGTATTTCCCTCACTCCGCTGCTTTTTCCTTGCATCACTCGCCTCCCAGTTTCTGTTTCCCTTTAAAGATGCATGCTCTCAATTATCTCCAAGTTCAGTATCCCTAAAATATCTTTGAGGCAAGAAATACTTTGGGTTTTGGGGGGCTTGTTCACACGTTCCTCTGCTTGTGATGTTTGGTTAGGAGCAGATCAAGCAGAATGACAACAGCTGAATTTCTGCTGTAGCATTTCCCGTATCAGGATGACTAATATGTGGATTTCATTTGAATCCAGATGTTGATTTTTGAAAAGGGTAAGAATATCAATGCAGGAGACCTTTAACTCTCTGTTTAAACTAGACTGAAGTTGGCCACTGTGTTCCAAAAGAAGTGGCTGGCTAAGGGCAAAATTGCACAAATCTTGTTTTATTTGGAAACTAGGCAGAAAAAGTTATATTTCTTTTAAACACTTTGCCATATTCTGAAGAGTGATTAATGAGTCTTAAACTTATTGTAGGCAATTAAGCAATTCATCTCTATAATCAGGACTGAATTAAAAAATATTTCACATAAGTTAATCTTGGGTCAACACTAGACTTTCACTAGTGTAGCTGGTGTCAAACATCTTTGGTTTATAATCTGCTTAAATCTGTGAGCAGATGTCTTTGGCATAAACTTTGTTCACTTTAACTTGTCTTAATACTTTAACCAGAAATAAAGATTTCAAAATTTAATTCTGAAGTCTTAATATCTTTTTAATAACTGCTTTGCAGTTTTGGTGTGCTTTTTTTTCCCCTCCTGAAATGACGACGTATCTAAACTCCAAGTGAATTTGTGGGAATTGTATTTCACCATATGACCATGACAGAATGAAATTTATTTGAAATAATCAGTAAGATTTCATGGGACAGTGATAGTGCAATCTTACTGGAAAGCTTGGGTTTCTTTTTTTTTTTAATATACATAATTTACTGTTTTCCTGTCCTCTTTATTAATTGCCTGTTGCTTGAATCATATGATTGGTGGATCAAGCACAATAAACCTCACTGTGGGAATAAGACCTTATCTTTTACTCTCTTTTGAAGAACTAACATAAGTCTTTCTCTAGTTTGCTCTGACAAAGCTGCCTCAAAATGCAGTTTTTCACTAGGCTGTTGCGCTGTCATTGTCCTCAGTTAGGTGTGAGAAACTTGCATGTAGGGTTTTTTTATAAGCAATAAAATGATAATAAAATAGATGAGTATTTATTTACAGAAGACATTAATTTAAACCTATGTGCCCACGTGTTTTTCATTTTTGCAGACATTCTTTCTAACCTGTTTGATCTGAAGGGATGTGGTTTTAGGTTCCCCAAGTCCTTTCATCTTCTCAGTATTTGCTTTCACTCACACTTTGTGCCTTAGAGCTTTTGGTCTTTCCAGTCAGAGGTCCTGAACAGTGTGACCTCTCTGTTTTCCCTGTGAATATTTCACAGTAATGCTTAGGTGCTTTCTTCTGAAGCTTCAAACTGTTCCTTGACTGAAAGGCTGAGGATCAAATTCTAAATGTCAGAGATTGATTCACTGTATGACAAATTGTCTGTTTCCTTTTGTGATAGTTTTCCTTAGTAATACTTGACTTCTCTTTCTCTTTGTTGGTGATATTGTAGCAAAAACACACACAGGAATATGGAAAGATCTTCAAGTCTCACTTTGGTCCCCAGTTTGTTGTATCCATTGCAGATCGAGACATGGTTGCTCAAGTCCTGCGAGCAGAAGGTAGAGCACCACAAAGAGCTAACATGGAATCCTGGCAGGAGTACAGGGATTTACGAGGGAGAGCCACAGGGCTTATTTCTGCGTAAGTATTGTTACTCCTTAATTTTCATTGTTTTCTTGTAGCAGTTTGCTCATTTTCTGAAGGACTGTACGGGTCATCTGGGAAATCAGACTTTTCTGTGTGTGGAAAATCGCATGATTAGTGGGGGAAAGAGGGCAGGAATTTGGGGTGAATGCTTTGAATTTCTCTGTTTTGTGAAGTTTCCAAGGGATGGTAATGACGGGTCGTTTGAATGTGCAGGGAGCTACCTCGCATAAGACTTTCTTTGGAAACATGTTTCAAATAGAGTTGTCTGAACTGACTCATCTGCAAGCAGTTTTGCAGAACAGGGCTTACTAACTTTGGCTCTGCACTGCGCTAATGTGGGTTTATTGCTTCAGATCTAGGCTGTTGCATCTGGCTGGCAGTGTGTTGTGTGGACTTGTTTGCTCAGGTTGGTTTTAGCTTTATTGTTCACCAAAGCACATCCTCAGTAGATTAATGCAGAGAAGTCACAGTATGGTCAATTCACACTGTAGTGAATTTTTGCAGACATTTTTGTACATGGCTGATTCCAGAGGAGTTCTCTATTTTTAAAGCTTGCATAACCTGGCAGTGCATGTGGGTGTAGTTAATTGCCACTGGGAACTACTCATAGTCCCCAGTGACACAGGGTGTTTATTTAGAGGGAAACTAGTTTCCTGAGTCATGGACAATCTGTTTCTTTCATGGTAGCAGAAGACTTTATGTATTGCTCTGCGGGCTCAAATCTTAAGCTGCAGTTCCCGCTCAAACTAACGGTTCCTTGACACTTTGTGAAATCATACCTTAATTCAGGAGATAGTCAGAAAATATCTGTTAAAGAGATTAAATTATTTTGACGGTCAATGTGTTTCTGTGCCTTGCAGCAGCGTTGTTCCAGGTCAAAAAAATAAGGGGAAATATACAGCGATTTAAAATAAACACATAAAAGACAATTGACTGTTTTCATGAGGAATTGAAAGGTATCCCTGTTCCCAAGTACTCTGCTCATACAGAGCATCATGCAGATGCTACAATTCAGATTTTTAGTCTTGAGCACAAAGGTTTCCATGCATAGCTCAGCTAAAGGAGAATCTAGTTGTAAGTTGTTTGTCTATAGATAGGTCTGTTATCTTGTTACTTTGAAGG
The DNA here is from genome assembly GCA_013397135.1 of Pachyramphus minor. Taxonomy (NCBI): domain Eukaryota; kingdom Metazoa; phylum Chordata; class Aves; order Passeriformes; family Tyrannidae; genus Pachyramphus; species Pachyramphus minor. Next base: position 104,163 of record VYXB01005616.1, read on the forward strand.
TTTAGAATGAGGGTAGCTGAAAGTGATGTATCAGTAATGGAATTTATGTTATCAGCTGTCACTCAAACCAGAGACTGGTCTACACCTGTACATACATGCTGCAACACTGAAATTTAATGAGGACATACCATAAATGCAGGATAAAAATGTAAGAGCATAATACAAAATATTATAATTTTAATTTTCATTTTACTACTTCATTTGAAATGAAAAATCACAAAGCTTCATTCCAGAGCTTTTACCCAGCTGATGATAGTTAAGGAAAATTGTGTTTAGATACTATTAATAATTTCTTCTAGGGAGGGGGAACAATGGCTAAAAATGAGAAGTGTACTGAGGCAAAAAATTCTGAAACCCGAAGATGTGGCTTTTTACTCTGAAGGAGTCAATGAAGTTATCAAAGACTTAATTAAAAGAATCCACACCCTCAGAAGTCAAGAGGAGGATGGGGAAACAATAAACAATGTTAACAACCTTTTCTTCAAGTACGCCATGGAAGGTAAGCCTGGGCTGGGTCACATCTGTAAAGAAAATGGATGTAAAGAGGTGTATTTATGGTTAGGCATTTCTGTCAAATGATTAGTGTCTCATTGTGATTGATCTGAAAAGGGAAGCTTGATATTCTGCCTTTGCATGTCTTGCTAATTAGTGCAGTAGGTATCAGTAGAATTCCTTTTGAAGAGTCCAAAAGATGATACCCTATATTACAGAACAATTCCCATAGAAATGATGTAGGTAAACTGGTGTAGGTGAAATAGGTAAAATGTTCAATCAAGGCCTTGAACAGTGTCAGTACTCCTCTTTTTTTATTCATTTCCCAAGAATAAGGACATTTACCTTCTAGCAGTGTAAGTTCAAAGAAATGTTAGTTTCATGATACACCAGCCAAATTCCAGGTGGGGAATCCCCGTGTGATGTATCTGTATTCAGTTCATAGCTTATGTGGAATACTGCTGTGGATACAGCTTTTCCCTGCCTACATGTGCCAAGAGTGGGATTGTTATGGTTGTTTTAAAATCATCTGCCACTGGCTACCATTAATGAGGGAATGCTAAATGAAACTCTGGCCTGAGCCAGTATGGCATTTCCTGTGTTCTTACAGAAATCTAGTGGTGATTCATATTTCATGCATTTCTTGAACTGACTGCATATAACCCAATCTTGTTATATGTAATGCCTTTAAAAAAACTGTGACTCTTTTCTGCTAGGCAGCTGAATAATTTGGGATTTGAAGAGCTTCCAAATTGCTCAGTTATGAAGATACTGCATCAAATTGCTGGCTACCTGTTTGGTCTGTTTCGCATTAGTAGTGTCTAAAACTGGCATTAAACTGAGAGTTACCAATTTTATGGAATTTTAAACTCTAAGCTTACTGATTCACTTTAACAGATGGGTTAGTTTAAATTCTTCACATTCTTGTAGCTTTTCATTTATAACTTGTGCCTGGCACGAACTTATTTCCCATATGAATTGCAGTTTTAATTAACGTAGACTGTAACTTTTTTCAGGAAACCAATATATAAGATCAAAGTTAAACATTGTTATCTATTGTACCTGTTTTTAACAGGAAAAACAGAGAAAAAGAGACTAGAGTGTCTAGGCTAGTTACTCTAATTATCTAGTTAAGTTATAATATTTCCTGGAAATACGTGAACAAACTATTAACTAACAAAATTAAAAGCACAAAATTTATTTTAAAATTTTATTTTAAAACATTTCATTTTATGCAAATGGATTTGAGAAATTATCTAATTTCCTCTTTAAGTTACTGAGTAACCCCACTAGCTTTTAGAAAAACTACTAAATAAGGGTATTTTGATAATAGGAATACTTCTTATACCATATTATATGATATTTTCATAAATAAACTGGGTAATATGATCTAGATTTCACAAGTTGGGAGGAAAAATTGCTAGAAATCTGTGTTCAGGAAGTAATTAAAAAGTGGTTTGCTATCAAACTGAGAGAACATTTTGCCCAACTCTGGTAGGGCAGTTTCTGTTTGAGTTCCATCTAGTATTTAATAATTAGGGTGTGTTTACAAAAACTGAGTTGAGAGACTGCAGGGATGCTAATGGATGGGTAAGAATTAACTTGATAAATGGAAGAAATTGTCCAGAGTTCAGAAGAATAATAATTTAGTTAAAAATATATATATAAAGCACTGCTCTTTGGTGGTGGGGGTTGGGAGGATGGTGGTGGTGGTGGTGTTTCTAGTGGGGCAGGAAAACATCTGAGGAAATTACAGCACATCAGAACAAGAGACAGTCAGTGGTGTCACTTTCAGCAGTGTCACACACTTGCTGTTTTTCAGGGCCGGGTGGAGTATATCGTGTGCATTAAGTGGACTGTCTGGAGTGCAAGCTCTTTATCCATTTATGCATACTCAGTATTCATTTACTTCCAGCTGATAACAGACACAGCCACTGGTAGAAACTCCTGCATTGTCACCAGTTATCAGAACTGTCTTTGGATTTGCATGTCCTTGTGGATTCAGAGGCCAACGGGGCAGGCTCGGGATTTCTAGTGCAATGCAAAACACAGCGAGAGTGCTGGAGGGCTTCTCTACTTCTGGTGGAATTCCTGGCTGACTTTTCATGCAGAGCAGTATTGACATAGCAACTACTGTCTGCTACCATGTCTAGCAGGGATTTTTTACTGACTTTTGAATTTCTGTTTTATCTGTTCCCTGACTGTAGTAATAATAACTAAGCATTTCTTGTACAGGGTTTCCATCATGTTAGTATTTTATTTCCTTAAGTTATTAATATGTATTTATGCACGTGTATAGCCGATTCTTTGGTTTTGTATGTACAGGTGTGGCGACTATTCTGTATGAATGCCGTCTGGGCTGCCTGGAAAACAACATCCCACAGCAGACTGTTGAATATATTGAGGCTCTGGAGTTGATGTTTAGTATGTTTAAGATCACTATGTATGCAGGTGCTATGCCCAAGTGGCTTCGTCCTCTTATTCCAAAACCCTGGAGAGAGTTCTGCAGATCCTGGGATGGACTCTTCAAATTTAGTAAGATTTAGTTGTAGAAAAGTTCAGCTGTATTTCTGAAGGTTCTGTGTGTATTTGAACGGAACAAGATGCATTTCTCTTCTAAAATTATAAGAAGACATTGTGGCAGAAGTAAGTTTCACGTCAAATGCAGACTGGCCAGGGAACCATTTTAAAAAATATTCCATTGAAAAAGAATTTTAACATTACACTTCAAACACTTCCCTATTTTATATTGTTTTGTTATTTGTCTTCATCTGTTTCAGCACCCAGTCATTGTTTCAGGTCCAGGTTCTTTGCCAGGGTTTTATGTTAAGTCACTCCAATTTTAATGAGGGCAGTTTTGTTGAGTTCAGCAAAATTTTAGTTAGGCACTCTAACAAATAATCACCACTAGAACTGACTAGAAAGCTAAAAAATTAGGCTCTAGCAATGGATTAAACTCTTTGTGAAGTTTATTTACATACATACAAGCGTATAAGTTGACATAGAAGTACACTGCTGTACTACATTATGGGTTTTTTTTTGTAAATAAAACATTCCAGGCTACTTTACAAATCAGCTTTCGTGTAAATTCATGTAAGTAAGAAGAATGAGTTGTCTTAGCACCATTTTTTTAGTTAGAAAGCTGCATGCATTTTCTTTTTTTTGTTATCTCATTCTATTAACTTTCTGAGGATTTTTCCTCTTTTCAAAACCCTGGTTTGACTGAAGATATTGTTTGTAGTCTCTAAATTCTAAATGGGACTGTGGGCAAAATTGCTCAACATGTCATCCCCTGAAGTTTTTCAATTTTTGTTGTTATTTGATGCTCCCGTCTTTGTCTTCAGAGTAATTAAGTTCTGTGGCTTCAACATTCTGGTTGCTGCTAATGTCTTGTAGCAGCCTCTGTGCTGAGTTGCAGCAGGCTCTGCAGAGTTCACCACTTCTTGCAGAGTCATCAGAAAACAAGCCAGGTGGGCATAAAACTTGACCTTGAACTTCCTTTGCTCCCTGTTATAAACTGCAGTCTCTTGTGTCCTTTCTTTGTGCTCAGCATTCTTGTGCTGTGAGCTTCCGAGGTTCCTGTCAGCGCAGTCTTTCCGTACCACGAGTACCCAAGGATCTCCACCACCTCTCTGTTATTTTTAACTTGAGAAAGGAGATTCTTTTTTTTTTTTTTTCCTTCTGGCTGTGTAGTGTAGCGTAGCATGAGGGAGAAATGTCGTTGTTGAATGGAACCAGCAGAAAAATAAAAATGGAGGCTTAACAATTTTTTTGAATCCCAAAGGTCAAATCCATGTTAACAACAAATTGAAGGCTATTCAGTCTCAGCTGGACCAAGGAAAAGTAGTGAATGGTGGGCTACTTACATACCTCCTAGTGAGTAAGGAACTTACTTTGGAAGAGATCTATGCCAATATGACTGAAATGCTTCTGGCAGGAGTGGACACAGTAAGCTTGTTATCATTTTCCTTGTGCATAGTTGTTTTTGTAAACCAGTATCATTTGCAGCTATCTTCAGAGGGGTTACATTGTTTATCAGGACATAATTTAACACATTGAAGTCATGAATCTTTAAAGTAATACAAAATACTTACTGCACTGTGTAATCTCTCTACTGGAATGGAGTCAGTGTTCTCTTCTAGCTGTGGTTTTCAGGAACCCATCACATGGGAGTCTGTTCCACAGTTTATTAAACACATGAAATAGCAATTTTCTTTGCATTCAGCTTGAATTTTACACAGTTTCTTTTACTAGTTTGCATAACAGGTTGGTATTTGTCTTCTTTAGGTAGATCAAAATAGAAGAGGCTGCTGAAAGTTAGTGTGAAAAAAAAATTGGTCAATAAACTTGTATGTAGAATTTGGTAAGGGATTTTCACATATGAAATCGACTGGGACACACATTATGGATCAGATATCTACTTTCTGCTGGAGTCCATTAGGAAGGCATTGTTAGGCCAGCACTGATGTTGTTAAGGCATAAGTTCACCATATCCCTGCTTGTGCTGGTAACATACAGTCAGGGTTAGGCAAAGAGCTGTGATAGGAGTCTCAGGATCAGTGGGGCTGGTGTATCCAATATGTTGACACCAAGGGAAATGCTTTAAGCGTCTCTCTTTCTTTTTTCTTCTGATTTGTCATTTAGACCAACTGAAGAAACATAAACATTAAGATCACATATGCATCTTCCCCTCCTCTCATTCCTATCGTATGAAATCAGTGTAGCTTAGTATTGACTGCAGCGTGACAATCAGAAGACTCAGGAAAGATAAAAATGAGTAATTGTATATACAATGTCTAGAGTTGTTCAGAATATAAGTGAACACTGTTATTGTAAGTAATTTTAATGGAACAGTTTTTTAAAAGGAATTATATTAATTCGATAAAGAAAGTGCTATGTAGGACTGTGTTTAATAGTCTTAGAGAAGCAAAGACTAAAATAAGTAAAAAAGTAAAATAGCCCTTAGGAAAGAACCCCAAACTTGGATAATTGAATTCAGATTTTTTTGATTTAAGAAAGTTTGTGAGGTTTCTAAAGAAAACAAAACTCCCAAAAATAATCACTTCTGAATTCCAAAATAAGGAGAATATGTAAAAGTTCTTTATGTGCTGAATATTATTCCATTGGTTAAATATCCCAAAGGCTTATGAGCTCGCAGAGCATTTTTTATGTTTGGTTCTTAAGTAAAGAACAGTTATTCATCCCATTCATTTTCTGATCTTTCAGACCATTAATTTTCCTTTTTTTAGTGTGCAACAGAGTTTTATTTAAACTAAAAGGACGGTGTTCAAGTTCATGCCGAAAAGAATTTCTCTTTCCATTTGACTCAGCTTTCTCATCTGGCAACAGTCTCTTCTTGAGAGAACAGTGCTTCTGATTTCCTCATTTGCAAGTACAGAGCAAAAATTGAGGGAGTCTTTCTCCTTCTGCTGTCAATTCAGATCTCATTTTATCAAAAAAAAACTGAAAGAGGTTTAGAGGATTATAGAAGCTTTTGACAAAATTGTAAGGCAGTTTTTGGCTAAAAAGCGTTTTGTCTGCCCCTGTAATAGTGTTGATTTTTAAGAGGTTATGAAAGAGCTGGGAACCTGGAAAGTAACCGTGTTTATATCAGAGAAGTTCTGTGTACAGCTGGCACAATTTCCTCTGAGCAGAATAGAACAGGGTTGTATTTTAGAATACACAGCCACTCAATATTGCAAGAGAAAAGCTTAAGACACATAAAAGGTCACCGTCATAATGACGTCATGCATTCCAAATTAAACTTAAACATAAGACCAAAATAAGGCATTTCCAGAAGCTGCTTTTTTTTTTACCCACACATTGTTTAATAACCTTGAGCTTTGTTATACCATTTGGATGCCACCCAGAAGGACAGGCTTCAGATGTGGGACGATGCAAACCTCATGGAGTTCAAAACGGCCAAGTGCAAGGCCCTGCACCCGGGCCAGGGAAGTCCTGAGCACAAAGCTGGGTGGAGAATGAATTGAGAGCAGCCCTGAAAAGAAGGACTTGGGGGTGTTGGTGTATGAGAAGCTCAACATGACCTGGCAATGTGTGCTCACAGCCCAGAAAGCCTACCATGTCCTGGGCTGAAAAAGATTTTAACACTAAATAAATAGTAGTATTCTCTTGTCCTGGTTCCTGTGAAGTGTTTTTGTTGGGAGAAAGGTGAAACACATATTGAAAACTAGCAGTTAACTTCATCCATTTCTCTTTAGAATGTTTATGTGTCAATATTGTTTACATAGTTGGATCTGTATTTGGTTTGTCTATTGCTTTTTATATTTCACTGGGAAAATATCAACATGGGGTTTTTTGATATATGGGGGACTTTTAGATGGAAAAGGGATGAAGGATGGGATGGTGAAGTCTTACAACATCCCATTGAACCCAAATGTGAATCATTGCCAGTCTGTCATATAACTGTAAACATATAACACATATAGTTGAAAATTAATTGTTTTTCCTGGCTTTTGGTTATTTTTTATCTAATTTTGTTGTGCTTGATGATGATGATTGTGGTTTCTTCCTTAGACTTCTTTTACTTTGTCCTGGGCAACCTACTTATTGGCAAAGCACCCAGAGGTTCAACAATGTGTTTATGAGGAAATAGTCAACAAGCTGGGCAAAGATCAAATTCCTGTTGCTCATGATGTCCCGAAATTGCCTTTGATTAGAGCTGTGCTGAAAGAAACCTTGCGGTAAGTAGCAGACAACTCTAATAATAAACTGAAAAATTTAATTGCATTTTTTTCTAATGGATTTTGAGTCCATGCTATATACATAAGTTTGTATTCAATTGTTGTTACTGCTATTTGTTGCTTCTGCTTTTATTTATTGTAGCAGTATTGTGTCCAAGGATGCTTAAGTGATCAATATGATAGATTATATAATGTTTAACCTTTTTAAGTAGGGTAGAAGTGGTATCACATATGTAGGACATGTCTGTTAAGGTAAGTAATTGAAAGCTTGATTTTTGCCCTTAGTCTATAGGATGAAGTGTAGCAATCTCCTCCTCAACACTGGTAGTTTGCAGTGTCATTTCAATGATTTTAAGCTTCTTGATTTAAATTAAAGGCATGCAACATACTTTTAAAAATATGTTTATAATGAATGTTCATTGTGAGGTGAGGGGAATAAGAGAATTTTAGAGAATGTATCAACAAGGTTTTTTCAGCTTTAGCAGTAGTGCTAGAATATATCCATCTTGAACAACTAATTGCATTCTTATACATGTACACAAATAAGTACATGGACCAAATAGCTCAACCTCCTGATAATAGTAAATAACTTGTCTCAGGTAATGACCATATTCTCACAGATCATTCAAGGTCTTTGAATCTCCAAAGTGTTCTGTAATTTTGAAAAATCTTTTTTCTGCGAACGAATATGGCATTTGTATCTTGTATCTGTGCATACAAATTGTAATCCAAACATTTTTTAATTGCATTAGTCATTACTATTGAACTTCTCATGAATATTTCTCTAGGTTATATCCAGTATTGCCAGGAAATGGAAGAGTGACCCAAAAAGACTTGATCATTGGAGGATACTTTATACCTAAAGGGGTAGGTTTTTTTGCAGCCCTCAGCAAAGAGCACAGTTTAATTTTTCTGTATGAAATGTGATCTGCTACAACATATCCATACTCAATTGATTTTTAAAAGATTTCACTAAGCTACAACATTGAGAAGAAAGTATTTCAATAACACCCAATTATATGCCATGAATGGATTATATAATTGGCTTGTTGCTGTTGTTTTCATATTTTTTATTTGGGTGCTCACCCAGTAATCAAACTTATTGTCATGACTTGTTGTTAATGTTCTTGAAAGTGGAGTTTTTTAAAACCATCTCTGGGTAGTGCTACAATTCAATTAAAATACCATGAATTTTATTATCATTGAAGTTTTCTAATTCTTTGCCTGTTAACTCTTCTTGTAGAAAGAGTTTAATTTCCTTTGTAAATTATCAATCTTTCCTTTATACTATTCAAAGATTACACAGAGATCAGGGTGGAATTGTATGGTTTTATTTTAAATGACAATACTCCTGTGTTATAGCAACATACCTTTGAAAGAGTCGGGATACTTAATTGGTAGTACATTTATTCAAATATTATTCCATACACTTCTTCCTCCTGCTTCCCTCCCTCGATATAATTGGGAACATCATCACATCAATTATTGGTGGGTTTTGTTATTTTTTTTTCCCTCTGGAGTGTTGTGGGGTTTTTTAATTCCTATGCTCTCTTTTCTCCTTTTTCATTGCCTCAAATCTCTCCTCCCTTTCTCTCATACCAGTTTTTTGAAACAATTCCTAATACTTGTGACTTTTGTTCACACTACTTCCTCACTGCATCTTCTCTAACATACCCAGCAACATTCAAAACAATTAGAAGCTTATTTCATTTGATGAGTTGAGAAAGGGACTTGATTTTTCTAGATCTCCTTTTATCTTCTAGAATTACTCAGAGATACTTAATTTTTCTCACCTCATATTGCAGAAATTACAGTAATTGCATTTTAATTTTGTTATGCATGCAGAAGTTAGCTAAATGTGAATATAATTTGTTTCCTCAGACACAGCTGGCACTATGTCATTATACTACTTCATACAGTGAAGAATATTTCTCAATGGCGAATGAGTTCCGACCTCAGCGCTGGCTGAGGAAAGATAACTTGGACAGAGTAGACAACTTTGGTTCCATCCCCTTTGGCTATGGCATTCGAAGTTGTATAGGGAAAAGAATTGCAGAGCTGGAAATTCATCTTGCACTGATTCAGGTTAGAACCACGTGACAGCATTACAAGAAGAAAAATAAATTGATGATTTTTTTTCCCTGTGTATACCATTTCTGGGTGTCTTAGAGTGCTCAAAAACTTTGTTTTGGAGTGTTGTCTGATGCATTTATACTGTAAAGGCTTAAAAAATTGAAAACAATCATGCTTGAGATGTAGCATAACTGTTAAACTATATTGCAGAAGGAAAAAAATTTATAGTACACATGACATAAAACTAAAGGTAAGATTGTTAAGGAAACATGGGTTTGGTACAGAAGGTGTTTGTAAGTGCATTGGAAGTCTTTCTTAATGTCTATTAGAATGCCTACCTGCTCAGTTTCAGTATCTTAGAAGAATTCAGTACTTACAGAGATGTAAAATAGATTTTATATCCTTTTACTGGTCACAGTGTGTCAACAAATAGTAGAATTCTTCCAAGTTCCGTGTTTTTTTCTCTTCTTGTTCTTTCTTCTATTTATTATCATTCATTATTTATTTAAATTTATTAATAAATGTGTTTATTTAAATTTATTATCATTTTATATACACACAATTTATAGTTATATAGGTAGTTAGTACCTATTGTCACTCACTCCCACACCAGCGGGATGAGGGAGAGAACTGCAAGTGTAAAAGCTGGAAAACTTGTGGGTTGAGGTAAAGACAAGTTAATAGTGAAAGCAAAAGCTGCATACACGAGCAAAGGAAAACAAGGAATTCATTCACTGCTTCCCATGGGCAGGCAGGTGTTCAGCCACCTCCAGGAGTGCAGGGCCCCATCACATGTAATGGTTACCTGGAAAGACAAATACCATCACTCCAAACATCCCCCCTTCCTTCTTCTTCCCCCCACTTTATACACTTAGCATGATGTCATACGGTTTGGAATATCGCTTTGGTCAATGGGGGTCACCTGTCCTGGCTGTGTCTCCTCCCAGCTTCCCATGCATCCCCAGCTTCCTCACCAGTGTGGCAGTATGAAAAGCAGAAAAGGCTTGGCTCTGTGTAAGCCCTGCTCAGCAATAGCAAAAACATCTCTACATAATCACCCCTGTGTTCAGCACAGATTCAAAACACAGCCCCATATCAGCCTCTGTGAAGAAAATTAGCTCTGTCCCAGCCCAATAATTTATGTTTGCAACTGATTACCTCAGTTTCATTAAGAGGTTCAATGCATAGAGGAATTGTGTGATGAAATCATAGTGACTCTGTTCAGGAGAGGTTCTAACATTTGACTCCTTGATTTATGATTGTTTCACCTGGCGAACTGGACAGTTTTTTCTTGTTTGTGGTTTGTTTCCATCTGCCCAGGAAGAGAAATGTGTCTGATGGGATTGGGACTCTTATTGCTTTCTTTATAATTGCACATATTGATTGATATTAAAGGAAGTGAAATCTGAAATACATAGAGAGGAACCTCACAAGGTTTGAAAAAGACCTTAGTTTCTTTGATTGCTCAGACTGTTTAATGTAGTTATGTGGAAGTTCCTCAGAAAGAACTGGACCAGTCTTCCCTCAGTCAGAGGAGGAAGATTTTGAACTATAATCTCTACCTTGTAACAACTATTTTTTCTTTCCTGCATGGGAATCATAACACTTGGACACCACTGAAATTGCCATACAAATTTTTTCTGTGACACTCTGTTATGTTCTCTTTTTCAAAGGCTAATATTTATCTGTAATTTTGCAGTTTTTTAATACTTGTCTTGTTTATCTTCACAGTTACTCCAGAATTTTGAGATCAAAATTTCTCCCAAAACCGAACCAGTTCATGCCAAAACTCACGGACTTTTGATTCCTGGAAACTCCATCAATATGAGATTTTCTGACAGAAAGTGAGACTCAGATGTTTTGGAAATACTTATGCAATTGTCATGGAAACAGACTTGCATCTTATGGATGTTTAACCATGCTTGTTGTCTGGTTTGTAGGTATTTGGCAAAATGAAGTATTATGTTCTGTTCTAGTTGTAGCAATATGTAAGAGAAATTACCTCACCTATAATAGTTAATTACACACATGGAAATATATACTGAAAAAATTCCTTCTTGCACCAGGAATCTCCTATTACCTGGAAGGACTTAGAGTAATAATACATGCATTGAAAAAAAAACCAACACAAAACCCCACAACCCAAAACAGCCAAAAGTACATTCACGCACGTTAATGTCATTCACTGATTTTGTTATTCTGTTTTGTCATTGGAATCAACTACTCGGTGAGTCTATTTGAGAGCAAGAGGATTACTATATATGTGAAAATTAGGTGCATTTATAAGTTTGTGTTTTCCTGTTTCTTTCAGTGTTTTTTAAAAGTTTCCAACGTAAGGTTGAAATTATTAGATCATTTTTCTTGTCTGTAAAAACATTTACTCTGCATGTGTCTTAATTTAACAAGACAAAAGTGTTCNAAACCGAACCAGTTCATGCCAAAACTCACGGACTTTTGATTCCTGGAAACTCCATCAATATGAGATTTTCTGACAGAAAGTGAGACTCAGATGTTTTGGAAATACTTATGCAATTGTCATGGAAACAGACTTGCATCTTATGGATGTTTAACCATGCTTGTTGTCTGGTTTGTAGGTATTTGGCAAAATGAAGTATTATGTTCTGTTCTAGTTGTAGCAATATGTAAGAGAAATTACCTCACCTATAATAGTTAATTACACACATGGAAATATATACTGAAAAAATTCCTTCTTGCACCAGGAATCTCCTATTACCTGGAAGGACTTAGAGTAATAACACATGCATTGAAAAAAAAACCCCACAAAACCCCACAACCCAAAACAGCCAAAAGTACATTCACACACGTTAATGTCATTCACTGATTTTGTTATTCTGTTTTGTCATTGAAATCAACTACTCGGTGAGTCTATTTGAGAGCAAGAGGATTACTATATATGTGAAAATTAGGTGCATTTATAAGTTTGTGTTTTCCTGTTTCTTTCAGTGTTTTTTAAAAGTTTCCAACGTAAGGTTGAAATTATTAGATCATTTTTCTTGTCTGTAAAAACATTTACTCTGCATGTGTCTTAATTTAACAAGACAAAAGTGTTCGCTAAGGAGGGTGCGTTAGGGAAAAATCCCCAACAAATTCCTCCCTCTAAGTTATTATAACCTCGAAATTAAGAGGCTTCAGGTGACAAGTGTCAGGTGGAAAAGGAAAATAACAGCTCTTTATTAGCATATATATATATATATATATATATAAAATNCACCTGGGGCAGACACCTCGCTCCGAAACGGTGGACGGGGACTCTCCCACGGGTTTATCCCGGCGGCTGCTCTGATGGCCCGCAAAGGACTGGGGCCGATCCCTGACGGCGGTGCCGGGAGCGGGGAAGGCTTCTTCTGGGAGGTTGAATAGGAGAACGAAAAGGTGGCTGCCGGCTCCGTTGNAAACAGCCCCAGGGCTGTGGGCGCGATCCTCGGCAGCAGCTCTGGGCTGCCCAGCAGCGGTGGGGGCCGGGCAGCCGCCCCAGGGAGATGCTCTGACATGCAGCACCTGGGGCAGACACCTCGCTCCGAAACGGTGGACGGGGACTCTCCCACGGGTTTATCCCGGCGGCTGCTCTGATGGCCCGCAAAGGACTGGGGCCGATCCCTGACGGCGGTGCCGGGAGCGGGGAAGGCTTCTTCTGGGAGGTTGAATAGGAGAACGAAAAGGTGGCTGCCGGCTCCGTTGGGCGAGGGGCAGGAAGTCCCACAAACAGAGACCCCGATTCTGGTGCCAGCCAGTTTGAAAAGAACCCTTACCCACTCCTGTGCCTCTCTGCTTGCGACCCTGCTCCTCCCTGCCTTCCCTGCCTCCTCCCAGCTCGGAAAAAGGGAGAGGCGAGTGCCCTTTCATTGTAGGTGCACACTACCCAGTAATTGATATTGGGGAAAAAGTCCAGCATCTCTTTTCAAACCTATGAGAGTGTGTACTAAAAAATTAATACAGTAACATGAAAAGTAAGGTTAGAAAAAAAAAACAGCTTATGACACTTTGTTTAGATGTGAAATAGAGAACATACACAAATTTACCCAAATATAATCACTGTAAAATGTTTCTATATAGTTAAAAAAATTACAATCTTAAAAATAGAAGTTTAAATGTCACATTGGAGAGTTTGAAGCCAGGTATTGTCCTCATCACCAAAGCACAAGCCACTTTCAACTGTTCTAGCTAATATGCCAAAGCCAAATGTAAATTATAAAAATAAAGTAGTTGTTACATTTTTATCATTTAATTAAAATACTACTATTAGCTATCTTCACAGTTCTTTGACAGTGAGAACTGGAAACTTCATAACTTGCTGAACTCACAGGCAAACACAAAGTTGCCTTCTGTAGGATGGAAATGTGACTACTGAAGTATTTGGAGCTTTTTCTGTTTTACTATCTAGTGTCTAATACAAAGACGGGATACCTGAAAGTTTGGGTTTGGTGGGTTTTTTGTTTGGTTGTTGTGGGTTTTTTGTGTGTTTTGGTTTGGTTTTGGTTTTCCTGTTACAACTAACAGAAAACAGTCTCTTGCACAATACTTTAGTCTTTAGATAACTTCAATATCACTGCACTAATCTTACATTCTCATTTTTGAGAATGGGTCCATGGTATGCCTTGAATAACTCTCAAACCTGCATATGAGAATATGATACATATGTAATTATGTATAATTCACTGTTTACACGTCAGGCTCTGGCTGTTGTTTGGGAGGTAGTTTACATTCCAACAATTATAAATTTTTCAACTATATGCAAAAGTTGTGCAACTCGGTTTTTAAAATGACAGCATTTTTCTTTGCTCACCCACCCATAAGAAGTCACAGACAGGTTAGAAATTAAATAGTACACTGTACCTTTAATGGTGTACATGAAATTCCACAGAGCTAATTACTACAGTCGCATCCTTGTAGTATTTTGGTTCCTTATTCTAGTGCCTTTTCAAGGCCTTGATGAAAGAAACCCAAAATGTCCTTTGTATGGATCTGGTATATAAAATAATAACACTAAGCAAAATGGATCTGTTCTGTGAGAGGATTAAATGCTTATACGATGACTTTAAAATGTTATTCCTGTGCTGAGCATATATACATCCTATAAGAAAACCAGGGAATCTGTGAAGGGTATTTTTCTTGAGCAAGCTTGCCTTTTGATGTTGTTTTCTGGGGCTTCAGATTATTCTTTTTTTTTTTCTTTCCCATTGTTATTTTCAATTGTCCCCATCTAAAATCTAATTAAGAGAGCTGTATTTGCCAGAGCCGGCTGATATCCCAAAGGAGATGTTTTGCAAAGGTCTGTTTAAAAGCCTGAGGATTGAGTATTTGACTCCATAACTCTACCTGGTTTTGACTTGGAGACAAAGAACTCTGTCTTGAACCTAAATTTGGATTCCCTGTGGTGCCCTCCTTTTGCATTGTCATAGCATCGTTGGAAACACCAGCCATTGCTATGCTGCAGTACATTTGCTGCTTGGTGTGAGTCCCTTAGTAATACATCATGGTAGAAGATGAAAGAGGCATTCTAAAATGCTTTTTAAAACATTTTAATCTTTTCATGAAAACAGAAAGCCTGTAATTGTTCTGATAAAGCATCTATCCATGTAAGTTGTCTTTTATACATAATAAAATATTTATACAGAATTTACAAGTTCTGAGTCTTATTTTAATGACTAATTGCATTTTTCTTTGTCATATTAAAGTTTTTAACTTGTTGGATAGAACTGGAAGCTTCACTGCTTCATGGAAAATTACTAGTGCAGCTAGAAAATATGGAAATTCTTACAAGAATTTAGAGTGTGTAATGACCTGGCAGAAGGAGAGATAATATCATGTTAGGGGTACTGTTATTCTGGAGGAAAGATACTGGAAAAGTTACCCAAGAAATACCCTGGGACTGACTCTATTGTTACTGCTTTGCCAATTGCTTAATACATAGAAGAGTATTAATGATATAAAGAATAAGACTATGAAGTGTAAAAAATCACACCAAAACAAAACAACAATAAGAATAGAACCCAGAATGTAAGAGAAATGGGCCGGAATTTAAGAGCAAAAGGCTATATATATATAGGGAATAAAAATAATTTATTTGAGGAGCTCAACAGTAGAAAATGAAATGTGTAGAGAAAGGCCTACGTAATCAAAAGTTTCTAGAAATTGCAAGTGTGTTGGAAAAATGAGAAATACAGCTTACATTGTATGAGATGCAGTCTCACCTATTCTTCCCCAATCTCTGTCAAAGATACTTCATCTTAAGTGCTCTGTACAGTGTGCTTAAGTGTTCAAGGAAGGTGGAGTTTGATTTGAATAGGTGAGGAAACACTAAGATTGTCAGGCTAATAGTTTCCTCAGCCTCCCTGTGGTTTGCCTGCAGATCAAACCTGGAATATCTGGAAGCTATGTGAACATGGGCTTAGGAGAACTTGTTTCTTTGGACACAAAACTGCTGAGTTGATTTTGCTCCTTCCAGTTGGATCGGATAACAGGTAGTGGAAACGTGAATGTTTGTAAGAGGCTAAATGTATCCTGAAAAATTTTCATGTAGTTAGTCTAGAAAAGTGAATATTGTGAGAGAACAGAAATGTTCTCTTCAAATACTTTAAAATTAAGGTGTTTACTCCTTAAGGTAAAAGGAATGTTTTTTCAAAACAAGTATGACCAATAGCAATTAATAAACCAGTGTGGAAAGTTTCTAGCCATCAGGAAAATGAGAGTTCAAATAAATTTACTGTTTGACATCATGAAGACCAAAAAAACCCAAAAAAACCAAAAAAAACACCAAAAAACCCCACACCAAACCATGAAATGATGGAGAATGGTAAAAAGAGTTCCATAAAGTGGTTATTTAACTAAAGTTACTCTATTCAGTCAGTCTGTTTTTCCTCACTCTCTTGTAGGTCCATAGGTGTGGAAGGAACCTGTGGGGTCAGTGGTGAAGTAGTCACAACTCCAGCAAAATTGTATGCCAGTGGTGAATGAAACTTTGGAGCTCCTTAAATACCCCAGCAGTGATAAAGCTGCGAAAATGGACAGTAGTATGCTTGGCAGCTGTGACCACGAGAGGAGTAGGGACTGGGGATGTATTTTGGAGCTAGAAACAGTAAAGCTGTGCTGTTTCATGGGACTGGGAATGGGAGTGGGAGAGTCACTCAGAGTGGTGTCTGTGGGGCTATACCAAATATCACATGAGGTCAAAGTTCAGAAACTGGAGAGGTGAGCTGTGGGCTGAATGTAGGAGGGGGGCAGGCTGAGAGAAATGGGATGAGGCAAGAGCAGTTTGGGTGCCTGATGTGTGTACTATTTGCATGATATATATAAAAAAACACTGCTAGTATTGATCACCGAGGTTTTTCCTTCCTATGTTATGTTGTCACATAATGTTCATAACTCTAAAAGATGCTATCATACAACTACTAAAGATTTACATATTTTGTAAAGCCAAACTTACCCTGTCCATGGCCAGAGAAAAACTCAGAAGAGCTATAACAAATCCCCAGTTCTCGGTGTTCCAGGACTATGTTAGTTTGCGCTGGCAGGCTCCCGTGGTAGCAGATGCATTGGAGAGGTTTTCACCTCCTGAAGTGTCACAGAAGTGTCAATAGAGGATTTACAGGTCCATGTGAAAAGCAGATGGTAGGATGATTTAAAGTGCTACCAAGTGATATTCACAGCCCTGCACAGCTACTTAGCACAGATGTAAATACATATGCCAATACAGTCACTGTGGGAAACAACTGGTTTTACATATTGAACCCTTCTGATTTTTGCAAAGTGATTGGCTCTGTCGTGCACTGTATATAGTAAAGCAAGATAAACTATGGCTCAGTGGAATGTGTCTTGGAAAATATCAAGTGGTCCAAAGCTGCTAGATATTTCTTATTCCTATAGAAGTTTTCATCTAAATCTTATACCTGCAATATTAAATAATAAAGTAGGAAGAAAAGGTGTGAGCAGTAACTATTTTAATACCTGATCATTTAGAAAATATATTTTTATATATATGTACAATAAAAAACCCCTGTACTTTATCCGCTGTGATTAATACACACATTCACATGGCTTTTTCCCTTTCAAAGGGTACTTACCAGAGAAAATATGTACATGTATACCAAGAGCTTGCAAATATTATTTATTCATGTTTTTGCTGAATAAAAAAAAAAGACAAAAACATCGAAATGTCATGTGGGTTTTTAAAAAATAATTTCATCTGAGAGTTTCTTCTATGTTTCCAATGGAATTCTCCTCCAGGAAGCCATTGAAAATACTACACTATGGTTTTGATACCACTAGGTGGTGCTGCCTTTATAGTATTCCTTAGCGAAAGTCTGTGATTATATATCTACGGAAAAAGAAATTATATATATATATATATATATCTGGCTAAACCAAATGTACTTACTACAGCTTCTTACAAGTAGAGTAGTTTTGTTATACTTGTTTAGCAAGGATTCTTAGTCCTTGCATGTGCAAACGTGCTCAATTTGTGTTCATCTTTTGTGTATGTTTGCTCAAAATGGGAATTTGTGTGTAAAAATGTACAGTATGTCCAAAGTTTCATGTGGGCTTCTTTAGAAAAAATCCAGCCTTTGCCATGCTGTGTGCCTTCTGCTGAGATTTGTCTTTAACAGAGTTTGTTAATCCTTGAGCTTTGACACTATACCTGTTATCATGCAAAATTCAAAATAAAGACAGTTCGCACTCTGAAGAGATCACAATCTGCGTGGGATAAGACTAAAGGAGACAGAAAATAACTGAGGCGGATATTTGACGTTTTCCAGGCACTGTTGTGGTAAACATTGCAGTGAACAGTAGATCTTCTGACACAGTTTAGAGGGTATTGTACCAGGCTTAGCAATGTTTGAAACATAGTGTTTGCTGTCAAGTGTTTATCTAGTTGAGAAACAATTACCTTGGAGTGTAAACTCACTGAAGCAGCCCACTTTACTCAGATAAAAGGAAGGCTGGATTAGGGATTTTGGAAGGAATTGTCTAAGGGATAAACAAGAGAATGTTTGCCACCACAGTTAGATCTCAGGATAAGAAATCTTTAGAGAAGCCTTTCTTACTCTCAGTAGCTCAGCTTGTGAATCTCTTTGTCTCCCTTAGATAGGGATAAACACTTGAATTTGCTTGGAGATTCCCAAATACTGCAGAGATAGTCTCATCCCATAGGCAAAAAAGAAGCATTAAGTCTAGATGATTTGAGAATCAAAGAGGTATGTGGGGAATGAGTTACATAGATCTGGAAGGGCTTGGTTAAAAATCTTCACCCAAGATACCACTGAAAAAGCATTCAGTAATTCACTATCACATTTACAGATGCTTCTTCTATGGTCTCATATGGTCATATATAAATAATGTATGCATAGTAATGGTGACAACTCTATCAAACACCAGGTATTTTCAGATGAAATTGTATGGAATAACATGCAATTCTTTTCACACAGAAAGAAAGCATCAAATTCATCCAAGAAATAATAATTTACTAGTTGCTAGTTCAGTTTAGTTTTTCAATATAAATAAGATGGCGGTTCTGGAAAGTGTACATTGTATTTTAAAGGTGGTTACTAAATATCCCAACTTTGCAGATTTCTGAGACATGAATCTCACTTGCAAAACTTTCTATCTCATATTATGATGCAGCTGATCAATCACCTCACCAGGGAAGACTGCAGGTAATGGCTACAGTTTTCCATTCATCAGCTTTTTCCGATTAAGTTGAGTCAGGAAAGATCTAATACAGCCAAGCTGCTCTACCAAAGCAAATGTCTCTAATGTTCGTATGTTTTCAAGGCTGCAAATGTTGGGTCCACACCGAACAGCCTCAGTGTACTAAATTCCACTCTCTGCATCCTCTGAGATTGGGTCGTCTTGATTGACAAGTGTTTATTGGCAAATGTATAGTAGAGATTAATGTTTTAATCTATAGTGACACAGGGTCACATTGGAATGCAAGAGTAGTACTTGTAATTACTGCAGTTGTGTTGATGTATAATTTGGTATTATGTACATTCATAATTATTTTTTGATGTTGGGATTTCACCACCTAATACTGTGGGAGAGACCAAATGAAATTTATGCTATTATTTGGAGATATATATATATATATATATAACAAATAATATAATTACTATATAATTACAAATAGCACACAGTCATCTTTCTACTGGCACTGAAAATAGTGGCCTGTTAATGAATTTCTGCCATGACAAGTGATAAATTATCAATTGTTCAATTCAGGTAACATTAAAATGAATTAAATTACTGAAAAATATATGGTCGAAACCTTATGTTTTCCAGGTGATGGGTCAAGTCAGGGTTCTAAGGCTTTTCCAATGAGTTGGCTACTTCTCAGAGGAGAAAATCTTTCCTAGGCCTTTGCTTTGTTTTTGTGACTATAATTTTTAACTGCATAGTGTTAGGAAAAAAGAGAGGAGAAAAGAGTTCATTATTTTAAAATGTCTTCATAATAAGGTAACAAATGAAAGCACCCTCCAATTCTTTATTAACATGTAACTTGGAAATTTAATGTTGGACAACTTGACTGGAAAGAGTGATGTTTAGCATCAGCACCAGGGAGCAATGAGAATCCATTATTTATTTCTCAGGAATTTGTAAAGAAGGAATAAAACAAGGAAGCTTTGTCAGGTTTTACTGGTTTTATGGACTATTTTTTAAGGAGATGGCAACTCAAAAAGGGGTAAGAACTGCTAGCTAAAAGATACTTCCCTTGGTTGGTTTCTGTGATTCTGATCACATAGCACATAGCAATGAGCAGGGACCTGTAAAATATTTTTTTTAAAAGAGCATAACTTATCTGATTAGCTTTATCAAAACATGCCTAGGGTACTGTTCCATCCCACATGAGGTAAAAGCATGAATTGTGTCTGTTTACACATATATTTTCTGATATTTACATAGGAGGATGAAGACTTGTTTACTGTGAGTTTTGTGGGTAGGATAATTAGTTAAATATCTCCAGGAAATATTTCATTAATGGTAAGGTCAAAAACCTTCTTGTTCTCCCCTGCTTTAAAAAAAAAGTTTTCTAAGTAGAATGTAAATATATAATTTCAGCAGGAAAGAACTATGTGGCTTTAGGGTTACCACACCTCTATGAGGCTGTGAGTAGATGTTGTATTGATAGAATCTGCAAGTGGCTTGGACCTACTTGTTGCTCTGTTTAGGGTGTTTAGGGTTGCTTGCCTTCCTAAATTTTTATGATGTAATTCTTTGTAAACATGGATCTTGTTGGCATACTGGGAAGGAATATTTTTGTTTGTTTTAAATTTAGGATCTCAGAAGGTGTCACATCATGCATACATCCAGAGGACAATGCTGTGCAAGATTATTCTTATCCAGGCATTTTGGTTTGTTTTGCTGTGATGGAGCTCACTAGTGCTATGTAGACCAAAAATACTGTTCAGTTGTAGTAGCTGCCTTTTGGTTTTCTATTTGCTACCAGTTTCTGGAAGCTTATTTTCCAAGCAGCACATTTCTGCCATACCTAAAATAAATTTATCTTTACCTCTGTGCCCAGGAGAAAGGTATAGCTTGTGACTCAAGGCATAAATACCTTAAAATAAATGAAAGCATTGAAGTGATGGCTTAATTCTCCCTGCCTTTCTTTGGGTTTCAGTTTTTGGGTTTCAGATTTTGGTATTTTTTCCTGTCTGTACACCTATTCCCATGATTCCAAGGAGTGGGGTTTTGAGAGAACATCCTGTATTGCAAAATTCGTAGTAAAGACCCTCGGATGCTGCAACATTTCCAGACTTGTGCTTTGGCTTTTAGAGTACAGTAGTAGAAATAGTATACATTTCCATCAGTTGTGCAATGACATGTTAAGAAAAATTTTCACAATACCTTTGGTTCATTTATCTGGTAGTGTTGCCTTGTTTGAAAATGCGGTTTAGAAACAGGCCAGAAATTTAGGCTGACATCTAAGTTTATACTTTTAGCCTGCTGATGACCTTGATAACTGTATGCACAAGGATGTGACACATTAAACCCTCGATGCTTACCTTAAGACTGTAAATGTTTTCTGCTGAATTTGGCAGGGAGACTTGAACATGCCAGAGCGTTGCATGACATGTTAAAACATCACAAAGTTTGTGAAAAGAAACATATCAATTATAACTACGTGACCCTCAGTTCTAAGACTCTATAATATTCCATTGTCAATCATGGATTAAATATTTGCCCATGAGTGGAAGAAAAGTGCTAAGTTCCCAGAGTTGGAAACAGCTAAGTACCTGCATCAACTGAGTATAGTATTTAGAATTTAGGTAAGAATTGAGTTTGGACAAATAAAGAGGTTTTCCAAGCAAAAACCATTTTGATGGGATTGTTTGCTCATTTCTCTCAGAATGGCTTATACTTCATTCCTGGTTTTCCAACTGTGTACCAGTGCATAGATCCACATTATTTTTAAGGTGGAATATATGAGTGCTGCACCTCATATTTAAATAACATGACTGATACCTATGCAGGAAGGTTTATTATAGCAAACATCTACTATTATTCTCTTGAGCTGGTATTTTCGACTAGCAGTTAACCCTTTGATTAATAAATCACATGCATAAAGTTCCTCAAAGTCCCTGTAATACCCAGAAGCATTGTTTTTCTGTAGAGGCTTTTTTTTACCAGAAACGCAAATATTTGTATTGATTTACCTTTAATAAAACTAGTGACTTTGAAAATGGCTTTTGCAGAGAAGTACAGCTAACTTTTAAATTACTTACTGTAGATCATTGATTCTTTTGAGGCCTTCACTCTTTTCCACTGAGTCCTTATGGAAGTCTTTAGAGAGTTGATAAAGCAAGCTGGTAGAAATGGCTGATTTGTTACAGGTAAATATAATTGTTTTTTACATTTTTCTGTGTTATATTTTCTGCAGTTCAGTCCTGATCCAGGACTAAGAAAACACTATTATAAATGTCAGTAAATATTAAATAGAATACACTGTACATTAATGGTATTATTGGATATGCAGAAAACTGTACTTGCCCAAACCAGAAAGTTACCACCTTAATTTTCTGATCTTAATTTTTCGGATCTCAAAAGCAAAGAGTTGGATAATTTTAAAAACTGAATGAATCTGAGTTGATAGTAAACTTACTGTAATCGAATGTGAGATTGCTCTTGTAAATAATTTTCAATGAATAAGTCACTCAATTTCGTTGCCAAGGAAATGAAATGAGGCTCTCGGTAAAGGGAAGCAAGGAAGAAGACATGGCAACTGGAGCAACTGTGACAGTTACATAAGTGTACCTGATATGGTTATCACAAGTATGAAACCTTGTGGATGTATGTTTTATAGAAAATATCTTATGTATTCCACTGACAGTTTGTGCTGTTATATGATATCCTGATGATATTATATCCTTTGTGTGATTCCACCAGGTGTTCTACCATAGTTATACATGTGGATAAACTGGCCTATCTATTTGAGTATATGATTAATTTTAGTTTTTAAGATATTTTAATAAATAGTAGAAGGCTTCCAGAATTCTCAGAAAAATTTCCAAAGGAAGCACAGGATTCACTTGCCTGCTTCCATGTTGATTGGTGACAATGAAAAAATGAAAAAAAATATTGCTTAATATGAGCCAAATCCCTTCTTTTCCTGCACAATGGGGCACATAGGAATTTTGATAAACTTCTTAGAAGTATATTTGTGCACTGCTTACGGATCACTCCCATTTTTTACTGACTTCATTTATTAATGAAGGGTAGCTAATCTGTCACAAATTCAGGGCCAAATATCACTTTGTGGTGGCCAAATCTGCACAGGCAGAGAAAAAAATAGCTACATGCAGCTGTGTCAAGCACCCAAACTGTCATGTGGAGGGAAGAGAAATTTGATCTGAATTTTGAAATTCAGTGAAAAATTTGGAGGTTCCAGTAAGACATATTGTGAGCACCATGTAATTCTTTACAATTCAAGCAAGCTTTCAGTCAGAAGACATTCCTCGGTGAGATATGAGACAAACTTTTAATGTAATTTTATTTCCTGCCTCTCCCGCTCTCTGAGTGGGTAAGTCTGAACTAGAAAGGCAAAGCTCTCAGCTTTGGAGCCTTCTCTTATGGTGTTAGTTATTTTTTTGTGTTTGGAACATGAGAAGAATCACCTGGGCATCATCATCTCTTTCTTGTAACAAGATAGTGAAGAGACTGAACAGAAGTTGTGAGTTTGAGAGATGCTGAGGAGAACACCTTATGTACAGTATTTTTAAATCGAAGTTCTTTCATCTTGCTTTTGGTTTAAAGGACAGAACACATAATCAGGGTTTTATCTATTATTTCTATGGTAGAAACTTCCTGATCCTTTAGGGCACCTTTCTGTGGGAGAACAAAGAGTTTGCATGAGAATATAGTCAGTCAGAAAGGCATTCTAAGGCAAACTAGATAGTGGTGAAGTTGATATCCGAATTACCCTTGATAATGTTATCAGGTTAAAAGGAAAGACAGAAGTCACCTTTGCAAGCTCTTTTGGAATGTTGTCCTAGAAGAATGCGTTATCTGCAATGGAAAAAAAAAAGGCAAGTAGGCTGCTTAAGGCAGTCAGGGTTGAGTCAGAACTCAAATAGATTTTGCTACATACATGTTTTGGGTAATTTGTTGTTTTCAAGGTGTTGGTCTTAAGTTAATCCTTCAACTGACATCACTAAAGCAAGAGTGCTGGCAGTAAGTGAGGCCAACTGACCTGTAGTGCTATGGCCAGAGTTGGAACAAAACTATGGATCCAAACAACCAGGTTGTTTAATATTTGAAATTCAACTTTGAATACAACAAGATATAGGGATTGAAATAGACCCATCTTACATTAGATTAGTATTTGAGGAGAAGGGCCTTAGAGTTCTTGCAATAATTTGTTTCAAATAATATTATTTAGCATAAATATAAGCATTGTAAGAATTCAGTAGTGATTTATTTATATTTACCACAAACATTTGTAATTAACTCAACTCTATTAAATATTTTTTAAAACCAGTAATTATACACTTAAAACCAGAAGCCCTTGCTGAAAGGAAACAAAAATCAATTTAACTGGGTTTTAATCTTCTTAATAACTGGAACAGAGATTATATACTTCTAGTTCCATGCATGGAGGAGACTACTGCTGTTTTAATTTTAGAATTTTTAAAATTTAAATTAATTAGATTATACATGAAAGATTTTGCAACCAATTTCAGGGAAACCAATATATTTTGATTATCACAGTTTGTAGCTCTAAACACACGAACTAAAATTAAAGGGTTCAAATTAGAAAAAAACCCCTTTGTTATGGACACATTGCTGAAATCACTCTTTAAAAATTAGCTTTTTATTCTAATTTAAATTAGGAATCATGAAAAAAACATCCTGCTCCCAGATGGACAAACTTGGCAAAACAGGAATAATAATAATGAAAAAAAGAGCTCTAATAACAATTTGTGCAATGAAGGGAATAAATTGTATCTAAACTACAAAATAATAGATTTCAACCCAGTGAGCACTTAGCATATGTTTAATTGTAAACAGGTGAGCAGTTTAACTCCCTTTTAATGAGATAACTGAGAAGTGAAATGCACTTATGGGGCTGAGGCCTAACATAAGCATTATTGACTAGAGTATTAATCAATTAAGAAAGCAGTAGAAAAGCAATGGTGGTGTGTACATGTTAAAGATGTGTGTTTGTGCTAGTGCGTTTGACAGATTTGTTTCTTCCCTATGAACTGTGTAAATGAATCATCCTGTCACCAGGGAGATGGACTACAGGTGGGTTTCATAACCCATCTGGCTTTCTTAACTTTAGCTATTTAAGCTATTCAGCTAATCTCTCTCTGTAGCTAAGGGGGAAGGGAGATGTTTCTGGTTTACCTTTTTCATCCTTTGGAGGTACTGATTTCTCTCTTTTGACTACAAAAGGAGCTAAGGTGACTCAAATTAAACTAGATATGTTCAGCTGGATATAGTCAGGTGAAATGAAGTGTCCTGGGGCCTAGTGCTAGAATAGATGAGATAACTGTGCACATATTGAACTTAATGGATCTCATTGTGGGAGGTGCATGTAAGTACTGTCCGTTTTTTTTAAACTTTAATTGTACAGAATCTGCCACTAATGGCTTCCAAAAGGTTAGGCATCTCTGCCTTACCACAAAACACAAACAAATGTAAGCATAAATTGCTAGCCTGTATGTTTATTACGATGTCCAATCGAAATTATTTACATTTTCAATGTCATAAAAAGCTGTAAGCTTGAGGTTAGAACAATGGTGGATAGACACAGGACTGAAGCCTCTCCCATTCTCAAAGCAACAACCTTCATATATTACCTGGTGAAAATGGCTTATATGGTCATAGCCACTCACAGTGTGACGTTTCACTGGGTCATGCCAGGGGAATACCTTTGCAACACACCTGGAGCCCGGCAAATGCTTTGCAGCTTTGGTGCTGATCCAATCAAGCACAGAAATAACTGGGAAATGACTCATGCTGAGAGGTGGATGCTTGCTGTTAATCCCAGCTTTTGAAATGTACACAGTTTGTCATCATTTTTCATTGTGGTGAATGTGTGTGTCTGGATGTTCTTGTTTCACAATTGTCTGATATTTGCCATAGACTCTCTTTTCAGCTCATGTGCTCCAACCATTTGCTTCTCACTTGAAAGGATGCAATCAGACAAAAATCCCTTCCAAATCAGTTTCACTGAAGAAAAGACCTAAGCAGGAGAAGTAAATAAATGAGGTAGGATGGAGAGGAATGTGTTCTGACCCTGAGACATCTGGTCTTTTAAACGTTGTGTTACAAATGTTTAACCACATGCACATCTTTCACCCTTAAAAGCTCAGCTAAGGAGAAGGAGATGGGGGTGAGGGAGAGAGGAAACAGGATATTAATTATGTTCCCAGATGATACTGAGCAGTGAGATGCTGCCAAATTATAGATGAGGCTGGAGAAGAAAGGTAATATGAAAATACCTAGTAAGGCCAAAAGTATGGACAAAATCAGATGCATTTCAGATACTGTTGTTTATCTACAGAAGATGAATACTAAATACTAATCATATAGAAATATGAATATTAAATGTAAAGTCAGAAAGGAATTTAACGAATTTGCAGTTTGCAATACAGAGTGGCATCTTGGGTATGCACACGCTTGCGTCTGAGTATGTCTTGGATCACTGCACTTCTCTCATATATAGCTGAAACATATGCCCAAGTGTTTTATTAAATGGGAATACTATGTCTACTAACACAGTTGAAGTGTAGCATGTATTTAAACTGGTTTCTGAATTAAGGTTTTGTCATAAAAAAACCCCCAGCCTTTGTCCTAATAAGCAAGAAATGCAAAGGCACTGCCTCATGAAGCCTCACAAAGAGGTGTTGACAGGTTCTCTGCCCACAGTTTCTAAGGGCTCTGGCAAGACAATTGTTTTTATTTTAAGTTCTGAATTAACAGAAATAGTACTGAAGCAGAAACAGAAACAATAAATGACATTTAAGTTGCAAAATCTGGCTTAGCTCTCTCAGGTTATCACCTTCAACATTTTTTTGTGGCTTTAGTTTGCAGTAGGCAGTGCTACACTACTCCTGATGTGTATAAACTTGAGACAACAATCTTCATCTGGCAAAATAATGGCTGAGTGAAATTGTCGTGGAACACAAGTAGGTTGTGAAAGATGGTGCCATCTTTCAACTAAAATAGGTGTAAGAGATGATAGTCTCCATCTTAAACAAACTTGTTACATATCTAAATTTTCTGCAGGGCATTGGATTTGTTGGTGCTGTACTGGGTGCTGTGTGCACACTGTGTTCTGAGCTCTCACAAAAAACCAAGGTGAGTGTGCAGAAACAGGCAAGGAAGGAACTTCACTACTTGTCCAAGTCCTGGTGTGTGGTACCGATGGAAGCTTTGGGGCCGAGTATTAGGATATGATTAACAGTGCTGAGGTGGCTTCCTGTATTCCAGGAAGCAGAACTTTGTCCTGTCATGTAAAGGAATAGAGTGTCACAAAACGTATTTGCCCAGTAGATCTATTAAAGCACAGCCAAAGCCCTACTGGGATGAAAGCAGTGGCATAACTGAATCCAGGCTCGTTGAACGGGGACAAAGGCAGGCCAGGAGCAACAACTCTGAAAAGCAGTTGAGACACAGATGAAGAGTCATACCATACAGACTAAGGTAGCAGGAATTCAGGGGAAGTTATATGTATAAAGCCCTCTGTGCAGTCATGGTTGATTTTCTGACAAATGCCCCATCACTGCAGTGTATTCTGCAGTGGAGACACACAAAGCACCTCCTTTGACTGTCACCACTATTCCCCAACTGGAACAGCCATCACGTGCAGCCATGCTGAGTCCAAATTTTTGTTCAAATCCAAAAATATGTAAAAAAGCTTCTACCACAGCACAAAGTTATGTACAAATATTAACTAAGTAGTCATCATAAGGTTCCTGTGAGACAAGCCAGCAAATTGATTTTTCTAGTTCTCCAAGAGACGGGGCTGAGGTGAAGTCACTTACCAGGCACCCATAATAAGTTGGTACATACACAACAGTGTGCCCAGGTGGACAAAAAGGCAAACAGCATTCCTGGCCAGTGGAATCAGTAATAGGGCAGCCAGCAGGACTAGGGAAGTGATTGTCCCCCTGTACCTGGCACTGGTGAGGCCACACCCCAAATTGGGTGTTCAGTTTTGGGCCCTTCACTACAAGAAAGGCATCACAGTGCTGGAGCGTGTCCAGAGAAGGGCAACAAGGGTGGCGAAGGGCACAGGTGGGGCACAAGTCTAGTGAGGAGCAGCTGAGGGTGCTGGAGGTGTTTAGTCTGGAGAAAAAGAGGTGCAGGGGAGACCTCATCGCTCTGTACAACTACCTGAGAGGAGGCTGTAACCAGGCGATGGTTGGTCTCCTCCCAAGCAACACAATGAGAGGAAATGGCCTCAAGTTGAGCCATAGGAGCTTTAGATTGGATATTGAGAAAATATATGTCTTCATTGAAATGGTAGTCAGGCATTGGAAGAGGCTGCCTAGGGAATTGGTGGAATTGCTATCTGTGGAAGTGTTTGAAATGTGTGTGGATGGGGCATTTGGGGATATGGTTTAGTGGTGAACAAAGTGGTGCTGGGTTAATGGTTGGACTCAATTATCTTAAAGGTCTTTTCCAAGTCTAATAGTTGATTAAGGGATGGAATCTTCTGAAACTTCAACTTGCCTTTTAAAATCAGGGGTTTGGTTAATTTCCAGATACCCTTCCTTTAAGTAAGTAAATTTCCCACTTTGTGCCTGTAAAGATCCAGGAATAATTTGAGAAGTACCTTAGCCCTATGAATTTGGACAATCAGAGATAACAATTAGTGGTACAGACCTCTTAAAATAAAAATGTTGTTTTGCTGCAGGATGAAAGACGACAGCAAACTCATACCATCACCTAAGATGAATCACTTGCGATGCTTCCCAGACTTTCCCACCCTGCCTGCCCCCTCCGGGACAGGCGGCGGCGGAGACCCGGAGAGGGCAGGCAGGGTGGGGGAAATCTGACCAAAACCTGCCCCCATCCCTTCTCCCTTTGCGGCAGCACTATCCCTTTAAAAGGCGGCCGGCGGGAGGACGGGCAGGCGGGAGGTGGCGGTGACGGTCGGGCCATCGCCTGCCCGCCGGGTTTTCCCCCCCTTCCTGACGGTCCGTCGTTCGCAGCCGCCCGTTAAAAAGAGGAGGCAAAATGGCCGAGCTGGGCAGCAAGGGGGTCACGGCCGGGAAAATCGCCAGCAACGTCCAGAAGAAGCTGACCCGGGCGCAGGAGAAGGTTGGGAAGAAGGGGGGGCATCCCCGGGATGCGAGGCTGGGGGGGGTTGCGGGTACCGGGGATGACACCGCTCCCCGAAGCAGGGATGCGTCTCGCAGTGGGTGCTGGCGGGGGGCTGGCAGCTGCCTTCCCTACCTGCGGAATTAGGGCCCTTTGCATCCCGAGAATGCAGAATATCCCTGTTGCGAGCGGTAAGGGTTTACCGTCCGCCTGCAGAAACATGGCATCGGATTCAGCCGGGAGCGGGGAGGGAGGACGGAGCGCCGCACGCTTGTGTTGCATCTGTAGATGCTTATTGTTTCAGCAAGGAGGAGACCTTCTCTTTGTGGTATTTAGGTTGTGCTTTATGCAGCATTTTCACAAGCAGTTCTGTATTTTACCACAGCGCTAAATGCGTAACCTCCAAAGATGGTGAGGAAAAGGAGATGGACACTGCTGCTTATCATCTAGCAGTAAAGCATAATAGTAGCTACTTAATGTACTGACCTTGAGCTCCTGATTTTGGAATGGTGGTAAAGCCAAAGCCATACGGCCTTTAAAGATTGTGCCGGTGTCTGCTGAGAGAGGGGGGATTTTTGAATCCCGGGAGCCCTTTCGCTGCTCTCCACCCACCCCTGTGCCAGCAAAAGGTGCCAGGAATATGCAATGGATACTTTTCATGTTCATTTCTCTGGCATGCTGCATCTGATGCCAGATGTCTGCTCTCTGTAGGGATTATCGGACATTTTACGCAGGGACATTGATCAGCTGCTTTTATCGCAGGCACGCTCGTCTTGTTTTTCAGTGGTTTGCTGTGAGATGACATTGACTGAATAAGGACTGGTGCATCTTTGAGGGAGGGAGGGAGAACAGATCTGGCCACTGCTGCTCTTGTTCCCTGGGAGTTATCTTTAGAAGCTAGATTAAATCTAGGAGGTTTGGGATTAGATGCAGTACCGGCCTGAGCCTTGTACCAGTCTCTGACACTTCAGAAACGCTGCTTGGGTCAGAATGGCAGTCCAAACCAGTTGGGCCTAATGTTGCACATGCTGTATCCACTAGTTTTAGCTCACTTACCAAGACTAAAAGCATTATTTGAACTTGCCTGACTGCTTGGAAAACACCCCAAATGACTAGCAGATCCAGTGTGGAACTGCAGCAGCAAGGTCCTGGCTCCACTCTGTACATGAGAGTGATTGTGGTCACATCTGTGACTGTGGTTCCAGAGGGGACAGGACAGAGACTCTGTCTCCTGATACCTGGTCCACCCTGAACTCATCGCAGATGCTAACTTCATTCTGTGTTAGCCACCAGATGGCAACCATATTTGTAATTAATATTAAGGTAGGTGGTAAAGGCTGAGCTTCTTAGCCTGCTGATGAAGTTATTGTACTTACTGGTGCAGCTTGGAGCCAAGTGTGGCTTGCCAAGCCCTTCCCTGGCTTCTTATCTGAAGGCACACAGGTCCTTTTCCTAGGGATAATTTTCCACAGATTTCTCTCAACTGGCGATCTAGCTCACTTCCTCACTTTCCTCCCTTACTGCCCTGGTGGTGATTGGGGATGTAATGTAATAATCGAGTGTTTAGCTGTGTATGGCAGGTGATTTTCAGAGTCTGAAAACAGTTGTCTCTTTACACAGCTTGTTTTCCTTTGAGGAGAAAAGGAGAAACCCATAACATTTTCTTAATAAGCTAAAACAAATTCTAGGCCCTTCAGTTGTTGTTATGCTAATGTAAACAGAACAACTTTCTTTTCTGGGCTCTCAAAAAAAGACATGCTTGCTTCATCATCTGACTTGCCCCCTCATACTGCTACAGGATCATCTGTAACAATTCTTCCTTGGTGAAGTGTTGGAATTTTACCCATGTCTCTGAGGGACAGACTTTGACTGAGGCAAATAACTTTCAGGTGGTGAGGAAAGATATAGCTGAATATGATGTGACATGGAAGGCATCAATGGTTATGACACTGTACTGGTATTACTATTGTGGTATTTAGTTTTTAACTGTGGTACTGTGTTTAGCAGGAAGGATAAACCAAGTGTCAGGAGATAAGGACCAGGTGTTAAATAATAAGAAGGAAGGTAAGCAGAAGTGTGCAGAGGTAGATCTGGGTACACAACTGAAAAATGTATTAATTTTTTGTGAAGGGATGCTGACAGGGTTGAACTCTTCCTTTTTGAGGCTTAAACAAGCTGACAGCGTTCCTTTTACATATCTTATTTTTATTTGAATCTAGGATAAAAGTTCTTCCCTTTCGGATGATATCTGCCTCTCAACTTGAGCCCTGAGGCTTTGACCTCAGCAGTTTCCTTCATGGTGAATTTAAGCCTTGTGTTAAGCAAAGAATGATGTCTTTTTGTTCAATGCAGAATTCACACTGAAACACTGTACGCATCCTTTTTTCCCTTCTGAGATGGCTATTATGTAAACTATGTAAGATATTCCTTCAGAAGTGCTGTTTGTTTTGAGCCTTTCAGCAAAACTATTAGCTATTTTTGGAAGACACTTTAGCAATTCCACAGGAAATAATGGGGCAGAATGGTTGACTGTGCTGTTTGCAAATGGTCTGGGCGCCCATTTTAACCTTTGTCTCTTCTCAGAGGTACTCTCAAGTACAGTACTGGGCAATAATTTGTCCACTGTCCAGTGAAATGTATCAAATAAGTTGTTGCCACTGTCCCCAGAGGAACCCATCTGCAGAAAGGACTCAGGTAACCGTTGCTAACTCCTATATCACCTTTAGCAGCTAATTAGGATAAATTAGGATATTTAGGCTGGAAGTTGTCTTCTATTATATTAGCTGAAGGATTTTCTGAGATATTGAGCTCTGGACCTTTCATAATTCTAAACTTCCTAAAACAGAGTAAAATTTCAATTGTGTGCACTGTCATGGTGTCTTAGAGGGAGCCTCGTGTTTGCAAGCTCTTTTAAATTTTGCTAGTGAGGCTTATTCTTTATGTCTGTGACCCATCATCGTGGTTAAAGTTTGTGTTTCTGCTTTGTGACCGATTTTTATCTTACACTTTTCAAATTTTTAAAAATCTACCTCATTTTCCTCTATAAGCGTCCTATTTCTGGATGTGTCAGTCTGCACAGGCACATTTCTGCTTTGGACAAATTCAAGCACCCTCACACCAGGATTGTGTGACTAACTCCTCTGCAGAGTTCCAGGAGGACCTCAGAGAATAAATGAATTGGGATTTAGGAACTTGGGTGGTGGTGAGGGTCCTCCTGACAGGATCAAGCTCTTTCCTTCAGCAAGTAGGGCAGAGGTTCAGACTGGAAAGATGGTGTTGACTGTATGTAAAGTTGACATTGGAAAGTTGTGGGTTTTTTTTTTTGTTTTGTTTACTTTTGGTTTTTGTTTGTTTGTTTTTGTTTGTTTTCTGTTTTGGGTTTTGTGTTTTTGTT